>NJDC01001120.1:43587-71716 GCA_002245475.1 Calephelis virginiensis
TTCAAAATAGCTTTTATTACGTAGATCTATACAAAGATTCTTGTAACGCGTCTATATAATTCTAAAAACTACCACCGGATCGGAACGCGGCCACTCACTGAAAAGATCCAGCGAAAGAAACTCAGCGGGCTTGTCTTTTTTCTTATAAATCTAATTTACAAAAGTTTATTACATTAACAAATAATTTGCAGAGATTGGCATGAGGAGCAATTAATCCCAAGCATGTCTGTCCTCTAAATATTCTGAAATCTTATAATAACCCTTACCAAACAACTTTATCTTAATATTTTTTTTTTAATTTATTAAATGGCAAGTCTTTAATATGCTCGGGAAGTTTATTGTAAAACGAAAGAATAACTGTTTCTGTGGAGACGAGACTTATGCACAACAAGATTGTTTTTATTCCTTGTGTTTACAGCATGTACTTCACAATTTTTCTTAAACAAATTCATATTTTTATAGACATATATCAAGTTTTCAAAAATATATTGGAAAGTCACCGTTAGAATTTTTATTTCTTTAAAAAAATACATTTGAAATCAAGTTTGTAAATAAATTGAATATCTTTAAGCCCATAGTCCCTTAGGATGTAGATGTCTACAATAAGATAACGGTTTTCCTCAGTCCTATAATGTGATAAATAAATGAATGTCCTAAAAAAAACACATTTGATCTCACCTCAAAGTAAGCAAACTAAACCTCAAAGTAAGCCTCGTTGGTTGAGTGGCTAGTGTCGTACACTTAACTACACCGACATACCGCAAGGCTCGGGGTTGTATCCCGACGGGCACTTTTGTTTTGAACATTTAGATGTCTGCATCTCCGGGTCTAAATGTTTATTAAATTTGTTCTGGTATATATTTAAGTATGTAACTAAAACCCATAACACAAGCATATAATTTGTTTACATCGGGGTTAACTTCAATTTGTGTGACTTGTCCAGGGTTATTTATTTATTTATTTATATGCTTGTTTTATGACTGTTAGACGATACTAATACTTACGTCCAGGCCGGGACACACAGGCATCTATGTTCAACATAAAAACGCCGGCCTCCGAATTTCGGCCCCCGTCGGGAATCGAACCCGAGCCTCAAGGTTGGTCGGTGGAGTCAGGTGCATACCTGGAAACCATTGTTTTTTATTAAAAAATTGAGAAGATGAAGAATTAAAAAATTGAGAAATAGAAATTTCGAGTTGCCTGAACCGAGAATTGAACCCGGGATCTCATGTAGTCAATGCCAACACCAGTCCACAGGTTACAGAAAGAAACTACTACACCAAATACTAAGGAAGACAAGTATGACATCTATGGTGTCTAAAGGTCAACGTAGGTCCTTCTGTTGGTCGTACTAACAGAAGAGCCGTGTGCTAATTGGCTATCTTATCATAGGAAACTTATTTTTTTAAATCCTGCTCATAGTAATCTGTAGGTAACTATCTATTTTCTGTCTACAAGTCTCATGTTCCTGCTCGCTTCGAAATTCGATCGAAAATTAGATTAAATGAAAATGAAAACGAAATTTATTTATTTGCGGAATATGTGTGTTTAAGAGTTGTTACAGAATACTCATTCGTACCAACGTATTCTACAACTTTGTGATGTGCAAATATCTATCTTAATTAAATATATTATGGTTTTTATTTATATATTTTTACATATAAGTTCGTTAAAATATATTTACTACTACGCTAGCACTTATTAATTTAAGCAAAAATTATAACGATCAAGTTTTACTCTATCATACAATAAATAAATACCTATACTAAGAGCTATATTACACTACTTTCTAAACAACAAAACCTATGACAAACAACCTTTTGTATATCTACTAAGTATATATATATGCTACTATAATAAACCCTCAGTTCCAGGATATTTAGTAAAATTCAAGCCTAATGAATACAAAAAAAATCAATAACTCTCGCATAGGCTTACGGTCACTAGCACCGTGACATCTGACTCGGTGGTAGAGTTTCGCAGTGACTCGGCCGGATTGGTATGACTGCCTTATCTATTCCTCCCACTATACCGTCAGTGCTTGCCGTTGATGTGTTCCGGTTCGGAGGGTAACCTTAATTTTGCTCGATTCCTAACATCCCGGCCTCAGGTTGACAACGCACCATTACCACCTTTGGTGTCTCTCGGCGGCTGAATATATTACCATCAGGAAATCCGTCTGCTTGTTTGCCTTCCAAAACATGAAAAAACAAAACCTACATGTAATATAGCTAAGAACCATCTCGATTACGTTAGCTTTCAAACACAAACCCGCACCGTAATCAGTTCATCCGTTCAAAGGTTATGATGCCACAGACATATAGCCACCCACGCAGACACGACAAACTTGTGGCACCCCTTTTTTTCCATAGATGTCTTTAAAGAAAGAAATCGAATGTTAACAACATAATAAACTATACAAATTTTATATTTTTCATGAAAATCAATTGACAATGTTTCATGACCGATTTCTGCATAGACTTCCTCCAGTTGCTTACATTTATTTCTTTATCTTGCGATCTACATCTAACCTCTCTCCGCCTTTTTTTCTTTCAAGATCTATCTCTATCCATATGATAATGCGACTATTTTCGCATTATTATTCGCATTACTATTAGACAAATAAACAAAAAAAAGTAAGGATGCGCATTACAAATTTCCAAGTAGGTATATGTTTTTTATATTCTCTCCCACGGCGATCCCCGAAGTGAACGGTTTAGGTAATAGGCTGTAACTTTCCTCAGAGCATTAAGTCAGCAAATTTTATCAGGACCCGTTGGTACTTCGGTATGAATCACTACTAACAGAGATACAGACAGAGAGACAAACAAACAGAAATTCCAAAATTGCTCAAAAACCTACAGTGTTGCTTATTTTTATCAATTTTTTAACATATATAATTACTTTTTCTGCAGCTTTGTCATATTATGTATAGCTTAGGTTCATGATGTGTATCCCTTAATACAATAGTTTGTGATTGAACTATCGCTAAGGAAACACATCTTAACAACTAATAAACCAATAAAATTAAATGAGACATAATTCTTTTACAAGATATTCAATTGATCTCTGCAAATTGTTTTGATGCAAATGAAATAATCTAGCTACATCCGCCTTACCGATTCCTGCAGCTATAAGGTCAGTGCTTGCCGTTGACGTATTTCGGTTCGGAGGGTAAGGAAAACTTACTTTTGCTCGAGGTCTAACATCGCAGCCTCAGTTAGGCAACGCACCATTACCACCTTTGGTGTCATTAGACGGCGTGGATTTCTTACTGTCAGGAAATCCATCTGCTTGTTTACCTTCCAATATCATAAAAAAAGTAATATGTATAAAATGAGCCACCATTTCATTTGGCTATCGCATCACGCTTCATCGGAAGGATCAATTTTGCCAATACTGTTTTGTTGTATTAGTTATTGTCAGGAGAAGGCTCATATGCTAAGAATACTGGGAAAATAGGATAACAATATTTTCGATCGGCTCATAAATCTGAATTTGTTTTTTTTTTTATCTTAAATAAAACGTAGATTCATTGCTGTTTTTGTATTGCTTAGATATTTCCGAAGAGTATAGGATGCGCAATGGATAATACGCCGCAATATACCTACTATTACATTCTCACAAGACAACATGATACATAGCAGATACATATAATATCATCAGACATTGCTCTATTTGTTCCATCTTGAAAATAACCTTTATGAAACTAGCCCGGTGACGTTGTTAAAGTCAATAGACGTACACAACAGTAGTCATTTCGAAAAAAAAAAAAAAAACCTTTATGTGTAGACGAGCAATGTTCGTTGTACAGATAATATGACGACGCTCCTAGCCGTCAAGTGGTATTACTTAAGCGAGTTTTTGTCAAGCCAAACGCAGGTTATTGATATTAAAATAATATTGGTGCATAAATGATAGTACTTTCATACTGACAATTAAAGCAATTTGTGCCAAATTATTCACTAACCATTCCAAAATATCAAAAATGCAGAACTTTAATATTCAAGTTTGCACTTCTGCTGGCACTCCCGGAGTGAGTGCAACCCATCTTTTTTATTTTATCTTTACTAATAAAACACTCACTAAAGTAGGTACTATAGGTAGATACTACAAGTCTTTGTCTCAGAGCACATACATCTTATTAGTAAATAATACGCAGTAGATAGACGAAAATTAAACCAGCAGTCTACTATGACATATATTTTAACCTCAAGTTCTTATATGTTATTTGTGTTGTTGGTTGGAAGATTTTGCTACTCTGTTAAAGTTACGAGAATGTGATAATTATTTTTAAGGAATATTTATTGCCCTGTCTTTAGACTAGTCTTATGAATTTAACCCCATTAGAGGGCGAAATTTAGAGTTTCTTTTTATACTTATACAACATAGGATCTTTTATCCCATAACTAATGCTAGAACCATTCTGTAAAGAGAGCCAGGAATTGTACAAAAAAGAACCTTGGAGCGAATGCTGCACCTTGCTACTAGGTTGGTAGGGCCATGAGAGATGATAGACGAGTCTTGAGAATTACTTACAAGTTTTAGAAGGAAAGAATAGAAATAGGAAGAAATAAAGTTCAAGTTCAAGTCACATTTATGATTAAACGTCGATGAATGTCGTTTTACAAGCAATTTTATCCCTATCTTACTTACATTGAATTGTCAATGTGCAGTAGTTTAAGATCCAATTTTGTAATGACTTTCGAGTATCTGGTTAGATTGTCGACTGAAATTTCCAAAAAATAACCATCATTTTAATCAAAACATAAACAAATGTTTTTGTTCGAGGGTAGTGGAATCTTTTTACTTTGTAATAGATCCACCTGAATTAAAAAAGAAAAAAATAAATTAAAAAACGTGCCTTAGGTACCAACTTCGTCTCGTTACGGCTAACTGAAAAAAAATCATTATTTAAAAATAATGTTTTTAACTTTGTTGACGAACGAATTTCGTGCAAGTGAAAAGGATATTCTCCAAATCGTTGGTTCCATTTTTTGTGTTGGCAAGTAGAAAAGCAGGTAAAGTCGATACTTCTGATTTTCATTCCTCTGTTTAATAAACATGATGATAAAAACTTATATCTAACAAATCGGTTTAAATAATTTTCCAAAAAAATCTGGCTAATGTGTTCTGAAAGAGACTTCTTATCATCATCTTAGATCAGATTTATTCATTTAGATTCTAGATAAATATTTTTCATTAATTAACTAGATGAGTGAAGGTCGTTTATATCTGGATCTTCTACTATGATAAAAAGCGTTCTTATGATAAAGAATTGAGCTAACAAAGATCAATCAACGATCTTACGACGCTAAACGATTGAAATCCGTATGACATGAATGATGTAGGAATACGTAGGGAGAGGAAAGGGGGAGGGGGAGAAATTAGTGGGCTCGTCGGGCGAGGCCCGTTCCCGCTGCCCGCGTCATTCAATCATCCGTCTCCAAGTGCCTGTGTACGAAACGACGACACAAGTATGTTTGCATATGAATTTATTTTTTTATACACTTATTTATACTCGATATTCACGTGTTATAAAAGTATGTTTATATCTAAATTTTAATGCGTTTTGCGATTTTTTTGTGCTATTTACTTGTTTTCATGCGACTGCAACCTGTCTCGAGTGTTTTTAAACTGTAATAGGTTTTGGAGACTAAACGAATATTAAACCTAAAACCATATTAAAATAAAACCATAGCAATAAAAGTGATGTTGCGTATTTTTAAAAATATTACACAAATATATAGTTAGTTAGTTAGTATCTTCACGCCCATATCCCCGAAGAGGTAGGCAGAGGTACAACCAAGGCACCCACGACTAGCCGAAGATACTAAGTGCCAAATATATCTTCTACAAAAATGGTAAGGTCGCATTATAACGTGCTGGTTTTATCAAGATTTCAAAAAACTTTTGCAGATAAGATGATTGCAACTTATTTTTAAATAAAGTGTTCTATAACTTTTTACTTAACTAATACATTTTTTAATATTGCTTATATTTATTTTAACCTTTTCTTCGAACTAACTAATTATTAATAAATAGTTTAATGTAGTTAAATTATATAATAGTTTAGTTTTAAGAAGTGTTTTTGAAGTGTCAAAGTTACTTAATCTAAAATATCTTTTCATGATACTTTAAATGAAGACGAGTTTGAGTACGATTGCATATCAATAAACAAAAAAAGAATATTTTTATTCGAAAAAATTGTTAATATCCATCATATTAAGAACCTGAGTAATAATGATATTTAATTACTAACCACTACTTCAAATTAATAATTAACTGCATTCGACCCGCGTTTATTTAATTTTGTAGATCTGTATGTATGCTATTTTCTCAAAACTAAAGATATTAGATTTAGGCGGTTAATTTCTGTTAATATCCGTAAAATCTGTACCTGGCTTTCTATAGTCACTATTTTGTTATATCCTACCATGTTATGGCAGTTGGTTGTCTTCTTCATGGTGTGAAGCTCTATAACCGCTTATTTAGCGATATATTGAGATTGTTTTCAAAAACCGCGTTTTAAACCACATGTTGTTCAATTACCTCTGAGCAGAGTCTGCTGAAGTGAGCCCATGTCGGAGTTTTTTCCGTAGCGATTGAAATAGCTCGCTTTACATAATACCAGTTCACACTCATTCTATTCTTAAATATTTGGATTCTGTACAGTTTGTAGTACACATTTTGTTTAAGGTGTGAAATAGTGATAATCTTTTATCGTTATCATTAACAATATCTAAAGCATCATTTAAACTACTTGTACATAAGTCTTTATAATTTGTGATTTAAATTACAATTTACGTATCTTTAGACAACTCAATTAATATTTTATAGTTCCGAAAACATCAGTATGTTTGTACATTATTTTACGTCGCAACGCAGCGCTTGTGTTTACATTTTTTGTATGTTAAATCTGGAATGATATAGGCTGGATTTTATCCCTATATCTAAACAGGTTCCGACGGGGGAGGTAAAAACCTTGAATAACATATTAACAAAATCTGTATAAAAATGTACTTATATTATATATATCAACGGCTTGACCGTTTTTTGTGATTTTTACGCATGTCTTGTATGTACCTATTGTGATAGAGTGACATTTTTACTCTACTAAGATAAGAAATAGACAAATACGTTTATTACCAGTAACGGAGTAAAGGTAGCAAGGTTGCACGACCGCCCTGGGCGCTAGTTCCGACGCTCCTGTCAACTTTTTGTCAATTCTTTAGAAAGAATCGTAAATTACTTTGACAACCGTTGCCAGATGGTTGCTCTTCTTTTTCTTTTTGGGTATTGGCAATAAGTTGGTTTCTAGTAACCAAAGTTCTCATAAACGTTAATATTTCTTCCCTTCACATTTTCTGACCTCTTTGATTAATTCGCGTATTAAGGTTTCCGTTATCTGTCCGTTTAAAAATAGTCCATTTTTTTTACAAATCTTTCGAGCTCAATTTGGCTCTCTAGTGTCGTAAATATAGGTATTAAACGAAGCGAGAAGTAACAATATTAGCTAATTTAATGTTTACTTTTTCGTGTAATATTCAGCAAAGATAGGTTGTACAGATATAACCTTCTCTACGAAGTTTAATTTAAACCTCGCTTGCTCTCTGCAGTTTTAGAGCTCGTAGCAAAATGGCAAAAACGGAACTCTTATAGATTGAAAATGTCCGTCTATTCGTTCATTCATGTATAACAGACACTTTATTACTAAACTATTAGAGCTACATAGTTAAAACTTTTTCGGTTTTGCATTCTGTGAACTGCTAGGCGCTTCCTATTGAGAACGTGCACGACAATAGCGCCAACCTTGTAAACGCAACTTAAGGGGAATATGTCAAATGGTAGTAACTGTACCATTTTAATTTTTTTGTAAAATTTGATATAACTAGTGGTCGCCTATTAATTGAAAATAGACTATACTAAATTTTAATATCTTGTTGATAAGAATGCCATCTTCATTTCTCAAGATCAACTACTTTGTTTCCAAACTTTTTAGTGCACCATCTGTGATCTTTTAGCGTTATCATGAATATATTTGTTTGTGTGTGTCAACTGTCAAATGCATGGTAGTGTGGGTAATGTTTTATTTACTAATTTAATGTACTTCATAAGCATTATTATTGAAAAATATTAGCGTTCTGCACTTCTTCTACAATTAAACTATAAGTGTGCCAAAATGTATGCTCCTGCGTCCACGCAATTTTCGTAAAAAGGGGTCCAAAGTTTTGGCATCACGTATTAACATGTAGATAGAACGACTATAAATAGTGTTTTATACACATTTGTTAAACACAATTAAAGGTAAAATGAAAGTGATTTTAGGAACTTATTTTACGAGTGTAAAACTTGAAATAAGTCTCTGAATGAAATAAATTCAGAAAATGTTAATCCAGTTTTAATTATCATTAAAAGTATAAGCCAGTACCTGGTTGTGTAAACCCCTTAGGGTTTGGAAGAGGCACAACCAGGGCAGCATAACCAGCCGAAGACACTAAGTCCCACAAAGTGATAGGTGGCAAGCCTATCACCAACCTGGCACATATCCAATCCCGGGCAACGTTAATTTTATTAGAACATTGAAAATACACATTTTCTAATTTTTTTGTTGCGGGGATCGAATCCGGGACATAAAAAAAGTCAAGTCCGACGCCGGAAGGCTAGACCTCAGAGCCCACCATTTTAACAGACCATAGTTAATTTTATTATTGAAAATTCGAAATTACTGAATAAGAGCTGTTAGTAATCATGTATTGTTGATGATATATCAGCAAATTCCCGGTTTTTATTTCAGCAGACAGCTTTCACTAAGCAAAGCAACTTATAAGTGGGCTTGAAACGATTTTTGTCTGTATATTTTTCATATTTTTTTGGAATTAGTAAATTTTTTGCCTCCTATGAAAAGTTTCACATTTTTCGTTAGGTTTTGGATACCATGGCGATCCATCATCAACAATAAACAATTATACTATAATTAGTAAATATAATTATTGTGTCTAACATCAGTTACTTTTACCTTTCAACAACAGATACCCGTTTGATTCTTTGATCTATTTTTCAGGTTGCTTTAAGAAAACATAAAATTTACACCAACTGTCTACATCATAATTTACATAGTCTGGTGTTTTTAAAATTATAACACATCAAGAACAATAATCCATTTTTAAAACAACATTTGATTACCAAATTTCACTAACCCCTTTTGTTACAAATTTCTGCCGCAGCATGCGCTGCGATTGTTTACTCTATCCCTTCCATACACTTCGCTCGTACTCAATATGGAAAATAAAAATATTTTTATCAAACCTAAACCTGATTAGTATCTACAGATAGTTTTTAAAAATAACATTGAAGTTTCTCTAAAACGATTTACTCTTCAATCATTTCATTTTCAATGTGATAATTTTTTTGTCTCTTCCAAGTTCCAGCCTCTATATACTAACTTCTGAAATAAGAGGAATAATATTCTGTACGTCTCAATAAGACCGTAAAAATATATTTTAACAAGACGTTGTCAACAGTTTTTGAAAGCTTTATTTTCAAAAATATAATTTTGTCCTGATTTTGTCATTGACACAAATATGAGCTGTGGATATGAGCAGATATGAGTATATCAACTTGGGAAAACAAAATTAGTTGTTGCTTGTGAAAAGTTATAGCAACAATTACTTTATTTATTTTGTTTTATACTACCAGACACAAAAATCGATGAAAATTTTTTTTATACAAACTAGGTACTTCATAATGGATTTTTATAACTAAAAATATTTTCTTAGTACTAGTAAGATATGTGAGTGCCTGTAAACTATGATAGTTATAATTTGGGTAATTAGTAGCACCATCTTGTCTATTTCTGCAGATAGAAAGTCAGTGCTCACTGTTGCCGTTTTGCAAGTATGACGTTACTGGTGCTCCGATATGGTATGGCAAGAACCGTAAGCTACTTGTTCAAGTCTAACAGGTACCAGACTTTTCACACTGGACACGACAAAGGCGAGCACAGACACTCTGATGGTAAGAATAGAAAATACAATCAATGAATTGTAGCGCACTCCTAGTTATAACTATTATAGTAATGGCATCACATCCCGACGTTGCCAAAACTGCTTTGGTTGACAAAAGTTTTTTTGGCATTCCCAATGTTTTATAACATTTGTATACTTGTGATTGTGATCAAGAATCATAAATTCAAAAAAATCATAAATTTTAAAATTTATGATTTTTTTGAGTTACGTATAAGAAGGCACGGCCCGTCTCGTTCCTGCTGCCAACTCTTCGGTGCGGTATAGTAATTATTGCTGGCAATCAATCAATTTTTACACAGAAATCACACTATCTGCTTCTGTTTGAATTCCTCAACAAACTGCATTTAAAATATTTTAATGGTTACAGGAAAACATTTAGCTATATTGGCAACTAGTTTATCCCGGACTTCGTAAGCACATAACAGATTTTTATACAAACTATCGTCCCCCATCAAGATCCTTTGAGGTTCGATTATAGAAAAAAACTTTTTATTATATTGGAAGGCAAAAAAGCAGACTGATTTCCTGGTGTTAAGAAATTCACGCCGCCTAGAGACACCAAAGGTGATAATGGTGCGTTTCCAACCTGAGGCCGGGATGTTAGACCTCAAGCAAAAGCAAGTTTACCGGCTACCTTACCCTCCGAACCGGAACACGTCATGAAGTTATGGCGGCAGGAATAAGTAAGACGGTGGTACCAATCCGGGCGAGTCACTGCTAAATTTTAGCATCTGCCACGAAGTGATAATTTGAGCTTAGGAAAAGAAAGAAAGAAAAAAAAATATTTGCGGAAAATGTGTGTAAATTAAATGTTACAAAAATATTTAAGTATACCAACATATTCTACCATATTTTGGTTTGCAAATATTTTAATATTAATGAAATTGTATTATTTAATTACATACACTTTAACTTAAGAAAGAAGTCGGCAGAAGCCATATCTGGCGAATAAGGTGGTTGTAAAATCCAAGAATTTTCTTTCCACAAATTTGGCCATATCGTCTCTTAAACGTCGCATTACGCTGAAATAATAATCCTTATTTACCGTTTGACCTTTCGGCAAGAACTCAGATTTCACAACATTGCGATATTCAAAGAAAACACTCAACGTGACTTTGACTTTTGAACAAGTTTGGCTTGAATTTTTTAGGTTTCGGTTCAGTTGGAAGGCGCTTTGAAGCTTATTAACTAGTTAATATATTTCGTCAAATTAAATTAAAGCATAAACTCAAATTACGTCAACAGTGACCACGCGTTTTATAAATGTTGGGTCCGAATCGACTATAGCATGTCCAAAGCAAGTCTCATGCGACTGACTTTTGGGAGAAAATTCAGGTCTTTTAGGACTATTTGATCGCCATTTTGTTTCATACAAAAATAATTCGTTGAAACGATACAGATCAACTCGTAAGATACAGAAAGTTTGGCGGATATCTCTGTTAAAATTGAATAAGGTTTAACAGTCCCTGTTTCCTCCACTTTCGCGATGTTAACTTCAGTTGCATACGTTGATGGCCTGCCAGAACGAGGCAAATCTTCCATTACATCTCGACCGCTTTTGGACACTTTGTACCACTCATGAGTACTAGGTTTTGAAAATTCGATTAACTGTACGCCTTCTGTAAAATTGTCATTGATTCGAACACGAAGTTTCATTGGCGATGGAAAATTTAGATAAACTCTTTGTTCGAAGTTTTTGTCCATTATGAAATTCGCAATATACACTAAAATGATATAACTAAAACAGCACTGTATAACTACATAGTTATACATAACAAAGTCGCTTCATCTGTCCCTATGTCCTTTTGTATGCTGAAATCTTTAAAACTGCGCAACGGATTTTGATGCGGTTTTTAAATAGATAAAGTGATTGAAGAGAAAGGTTTAGGGCCGGGGCAGGCCACTACTTTAATATAAATAACATCTGATGCAACTCAAACTCCACGCCAAAATGAAAAACAATTGTGCCAATCTAACAACAGCAACAAAAATCTGAATTTGAAACCATAAACAAAATATCCATTCCCAATACTTTTTTGACTGAATACCTATTAGTATAGAAAACAATCTGTTCTCAGACCTATATAGTGTGCATATAAAATTTCATCGATATCGGTACAGCTGTTTCGGAGGAGTATGGTAACAAATACCGTGATACGATTTTTTTTAATATAGGTTTTGAAGGAGAATGTTTTCAGAGATCATTTTCTCTGGATCCGCATTAAGCAAAACATGCATTCCTCGATTCTATATTACATATCACACCATATGATCGTGCAATAGAATTTTCCATACAATCTGCTATTGAAAACTTATTGAGAATATTAACGACTATGTGATACGACTATTAAGTAAATAGATACTGTTATTAAAATGGAATAACTGTTTCAGTTAACATATTTCTATCTCAATCACACTCTTATCTCCATTCGACATATTTTCATAAAATTTAAAACAATCGATAACCCTCGACAAAACCTGTGTAAATGACGCTAATAACGAACTTCCAAACCAAACAAAATCGCATCAAAATAAATTCGCTTATGTCAGATTCATGTCCATTCGTATATACGAGTACAACGCGGTTCCTGATAAGCTAAAATTACTGCCATTAAAAAGATTTCGGAAGAAGGTATTTGACTTGCTGTTAGAGAAAACATTTATAGTGTCAAAGATTTTCTTGCGGACAAGAATAAATAATAAAGTATTTCAAATATACTTAATTTAATTGCAGAAATCTTCTTGCCGAGGAGTTTGTTTTGCCGTTTCTTCTTCTGCCTGGGTAGATTTGGAAAAGGTGGTAGTTCTCGGTAGATAGGGTTAAATTTATTTACGTTTTAAAAACTGTTTGTATTTATAATTAATTATAAATAGAAAAACAATGTTGTAAATAGTAATTAAATAAAATTATTAATGATAAGTACTAATTAAATATTTGCGCACCACAAGTATGTAAAATATGTTGGAATGCTTAAAAACTTTGTAACATCTTTTTAACACTTATATTTCGCAAATAAATATTTTTCATTTCATTTCTCACAGTTACATCAAAATTTATAACAGCTATCTTTTCCATCGAGGGTTGAATATATACATATATAACTTTCTAATATAACAACACCTAATAAGGTTATAACTTACTAGCTATTACCTGCGACTTTGCTCGCATGGCAGTTACTGATGGGCTATATTAATGGGCTATAGCCCATTAATAAGAACTTTCATACAAACTTTCAACCCATGTTTCACCTTAAGGGTGAAATTTTGAAATTTCATAAATTAGGGGTGAAAGAATTTCCAAAAACACTTAAATACGTTCTTATACGTAGCCCAAAAATAAAGTTTCACGTTTCAAATTTTAAAAGAATACGGTTTTCCATACAAACTTTCAACCCCTATTTCACCCTTTTCGCGGTAGAGTTTCCAAATTCCGTCCTTAGTAGGTGTCTAATGTCTATTCAATAAAACGATCCTAGTTACCAATTTTCATGGCTGTTCATTCATTCACCTTACAAGAGACACTTGTGACGTGTCTATATAATACCAGAGATTAGTAAATATATATTGTCTTTGATAATACTAAAACTACCACCGGATCGGAACGCGGCCACACACTGAGACGATCCGGCAAAAAGCTCAGCAGGCTGTCTTTTTTTTCCTTATTCCATACAAATTTATTAGTATTACATCACACATTATTACTAGTTAGAGATTGGGGCAATTAATCCCAAACACTCTTATCCTACAGATATTCAGCAACGGTATAGTAACCTTTTTTATACAATTTCGCTTTGACACATTTTTTAAATTTAATTAATGGCAGGTCTTTCATAAAACCAGGAAGTTTATTGTAAAAGCATTTGCCCATAAACGAATGACAAACTCAGTGGAGACGGAACACATGCACAGCAAGATTGTTTTTATTCCTCGTATTTATATTACGTATATCACAGTTTCTTTTAAATGAATGTTAATTCTTCTGAACATATATTAAGTTTTCATAGATGTACTGGGAAGTAACAGTAAGAATATCAATTTCTTGAAATTTTCCTCTAAGGGAAACTCTTGGGGATATATAGATGACTAAAACAACTAGAAAGTGAATGAAGTCGGCGAGCTTATTGCTATTTTCTTCCGGGTCTCCTGATAGTAAGACAACCGTCGCCTATGTTATGTTTTTAGTATAAATACTTCCATAAGTATGAGTTAGTTTAGCTTGTTGCATAATTGTAATGCACAACTCTCCGTCTAATTTTGCTACTATGATGATATGACGATGTTTCTTAACATCCCACTAATGTTACAAATGCGCAAGTTTGTGAGTATGTATGGATGTTTGTTACTCTTTCACGCTCGAATGACTGAATGGATTTGTCTGAAATTTGGAACACAGATAGATTGTGACCTGGATTAACATATAGGCTACTTTTAATCTAGATAGCAGAATGTCGTCCTATGAAAACGCGGGTAAAGACGCATGCAACAGCTAGTATTATATAAACAAAAAATATTACATCTCAATCAATGAACCAAAGAAGACAGATCGTATGATTTATGAAGTCGGAAAATACAAGTGTTACATATCCCCAAAGAGGTAGGCAGAGGCACAACCATGGCACCACGACTAGCCGAAGACACTAAGTCCCACAATGTAATATGATAGAAATCCCGAGCAACGTTTTTTTTATTAGAACGACCACAGAATCGAATAATTATGCTGATGAATTTATGTTAATAAATGTATTTTTTTTATTCTATCAATGGATATTTCACAATCATTTTCATAATGATTCCCTGTGTTTGTCCAGGTTCGCTGGCTAAAACAGATCTGACTCAATGGCAGGCATCACAAACTTAATTTAACTAAATATGTTTAATTTATTTACGGGATCCACCGCCTTTGTTATTGCCATAATGACTTTGTCATGTTCCGGTCCGAAGAGTAAGGTATCTGAAAGCCATGCACAATTGACCAAACATTCTGCCGTCAGGACAACGACTCACCTTTAAGTTCTTATATGTTCAAAAGGTTAACTAGGAGGTAGTTTTAAAATACATACGATCCTATAAACTTGGCTATATCTCAATGATGTCGCAATTATTCCGAAATTTTGGAATAGGCTCTATTTCAGAAAACGAATTTTGCTGCTTCATTGTAAACTTTGTACCTGTCCTTTGTACCTCTTTGTGAGAGCACCATCGTCTTTTATTGTCTTCCAATTACTGAGTTATTATTATTTTTTGTAATTAGAAATAATGAGGTATATAAATAATTTTGCTTTTTCTTCGTTTTTCCTTTAGTGGCCGTATGGGTGTCAGTATCGATACCGGTGATACTTTCTAAAAAATCGATTGTTATATTTATCTTTACAATAATTATGTGCTATTTAAATATATTAAAATCATTTTGAAGTTTGTTCTTTGATTGGAAGTTTGGCGCATCGACAGAAAAGGTGGTCGCAGGCTCTTGCAAATTTTGAATTCTTTGAGCTATTCCGTAAAATTGGTCAATTTTGGTGGCATTTTATACAATTTTGCCTAAGTGAATTATTCATGAAGAATTTAGTTGAACCCTTGTCATCAATTTACGGCGCTACACTCGTCCGCGTCTTTTTAATTATTTATATGAAAACTTTGAACATCGCTACTGGCAAATAACTAAATTTTCAGATCAAAAACGCTATAGATTTCGATTCGTAAAATACTGAGTGTAATCCATATAACTCGTAGTAGAGGTTCAGTTATATGTGATATTGCGATTCGCATTGCGATTTAAATTTCAAGTAAATTAAGGATTAAGTTGAAGTGGCGCATCTTGGGACTCGTGGGACAGTATAATTATCCATAGGACTTTTAGTTCAATTTTTTTTATTAGTAAATTCTGAAAAGGCTTACCATTGCTAGTATTTTATCAACCGAGTTCAAAAAAACGATAAGGTTCTCAATTAAGCCGGTTTTATGCATGTACACTGATTTATCCGTGGTTTCTGAACCGATTGACGTAATTCTTTTTTTGTTCGATGCGAAATAGTTTCAAATGGGTCCCATAAATTTAGATTCAGGTAGGCCTTTTAGTTTTTAGTTTATGAGCATTTTTTATCTATTTTATCCTGTCCCGAAGTTAATTTTCATTAAATTTAATCATATCGGCAATAAACTAAAAAGTATTAAATAAATGTAACTATCTTAATTAAAACCGACTTCAAAAATAAAAAGAAAAAAAATAATAAAGATTTAATATTAATTATATACTACTTATTACTTATATGTGACATTTACACATTTACTAATAGCTTTGAAGTCGGTGTCAATCCAATTTAATACTTATTTATAATATAATTATTAGTTTAAGGATTGGGACCGACTTCAAACCTATTGGTATATGGCACATATAAATAATAGGTAATTATGTTTCTAGTAGTTGTCAGGATTACGTTGCTTTGAAAATATATCTATTTATCAGTGATTTCCATTATGGTCACTTTTTTTACGTTTTTTTTTTATTAATTAGCATAGAATATACCTAATATAGTTCTTAATTTGAAATTTGAATTTGAATTTGAAATTGACAATGGCGAATTATAATTATATTGCACTTGCTTTTACAATAATAATTATCCTTGGTCAGTTCTGACTAACTACGAAGCTGAAGTAACAATTGGCAAGGCCTTCCAGGAAAAAATCGCTCTGCCTGAGGGAAAATAATATGGAAGATTTCGTTGAATATAAGCCCCGCACTTGCTACTTTTGCATTTGTCGTTAGGAAGCAAAAAGTGGTGATTAGGTATTTGTTATTATAAGTGTACTTTATACTGAAAGTGTACATATTACTTGTTTTGTTACAGTAATTTATATATTTTTTTCCCCGTGTTGGTCCGAGCTCCTTTGCCAAATAGACTATCTGCCTTCTTGACAGGCAGCTCGTAAAAGGCGAGCATAGGCTTACCGTTACTAACACAGTGACATCTGACTAGGTGGTAGATTTTCGCAGCGACTCGCCCGGATTGGTACCACCGCCTTACCTATTCCTGCCACCATAACGTCCAATGCTTGCTGTTGACGTGTTCCAGTTTGAAGAGTTAGGTAGCCGGTAAACTAACTTTTGCTCGAGACCTAACATCCGCGCCTCAGGTTGGCAACGCACCATTACCACCTTTGGTGTTTCAAGGCGGCGTGAATTTCTTACCATCAGGAAATCCGTCTGCTGTTTGCCTTCCATTTTCACAAAAAAAATAGTAAATAAAAAAATAATAAAGCGTATTTTTTACAGTAAGCAGCTGTTTTTACCAAGATGGAGGACAAAGGTGAAACCGTCCGCTTGCAACAAGTTGAAACGGGAAAAAACTCCTCGCCGTTGCCAGTAAAGTGAGTACCTTGATTTCAAATACCAGAAGAAGTCAAGCAAGCAGACGGATTCCCTGATGGGTATCAGTAGTTACTAAATATTTTATAGGTGCGTTTCACTTCTCATCTTATGATGCCAAGATTGTTGTTTTTATTGACGTCGGCTTCGAAACTAGAACATAACAATATAATAGGGGTGATCCGGAATATATGCCCAACAGGTGGCTCATTTTTGTTGGAGGAAAATTAACTATACGTAAGTAACAGGATGCCATATAACACGAATGGGCTCTCAAAAATGACAAACGGTAGAGGGGTTCTCTACGGTTTGCCACAAAAGTTGGGACGTGTGATTGTGCTTATGAGAGACAGAAATATCGATTTTAATTTCTTCCTTATTTTAGGCTGACTATAACTTTGAATGTAATAGATTAATTTCTTATATTTTTTTAATATTGTGTAGACTAATAACTCTTTAAGTAATAATAATAGCGTGTTAATATTTTTTTCCAAAAAAATCCAGTGATAACAGACATATTCCCTGGTGGGTCTCGTGATAAATATATCTCAATTTCACATAGATACATACTGAAAGTCAAAACAGAATAAGTAATAGTACTAATACACAGAAAATTCACTGACATATAAAACGGACGCAAACTTTAATCTTAAGTCGTCTTATTAATAAATGCGGAGTAAAGTACTCCAAGGTTCAACCCGGCCTCATAGTCTTTATTACAATGCAATACAGACTATAATATCAACTTATTTTTACTCCTTTGTTAGTCCATGTTTATTAGTAAGACTGAAGATGTATAGCATTGGCTCATATTGCACTGAGCAAGTAGATCCCATTTATTTAAAAACTGAAGCACGTGTATCAAAACTGAAGCTAGTGAACTTAGTTGGAGACTCATATAGCGCAGAGAGAAAGTTAAACAATATCGTTAGACATGTTTGGTCTCTACTCGTTTTGATATAAACTTTTCAAAAGATACGCGGCCTGAATGTAACGTAATGTAAGCGCCTTTGCATTCATGAGATTTACACCTTTTTTTATATCAATATGGTTCAATTTAGTTAAGTATCATAAAATGTATCCCAACACAAAATTATATTTCGGGCCCAGAGAAGCATGCTACGGGATTTCTGTTTGGACTTCTGTCTCCTTGTTGTTTATTTAAACTCGTTTACTTTGTGCGAGAGAACAATAAATATTATTATTATTATACCGCGTTCACGTTTTAATTATGGTTACAATTTCAACTGAAAATATACAATTGATTTCTTAACCTGTCTACAAAAAACAAACAACAAAACATAAGTTTGATTTAATTGAGCTAAATAAAGTAGACGCATGAAAACAACATACTTACATATCCCGTATTGACCCTATTTGGGTCCATATTAATTTATTAGGTTACTTAGTGTTTTTAAAATAGATATGGTGACATTACCATTTGACAGGACGAGGTATATTTTTTAGTATAATTAAAATTATTATTAGGCCAGAAAATTTACAAGAGGTACCACTGATGTTAAGGCGGTGCTACCAATGTGGGCGAGTTAGTTAAATTTCATACAAGAATAGTTTTATTTAATTCATAAAAAATCGTCCCTGTGGTCTAGCGGTTCACTCCTTCAGGTCTCCCGGGTCGGGCGACAAAAAACACTGAAAATGTGTTTTTTTTCAATTTTCTAATAAAAAATATGTTACCCAGGATTTGATATGTGTCTGATTGGCAATACGCTTGCCACCCATCACATTGTGGGACTTAGTGCCTGGCTAGTAGTGGGTTCCCAGGTTGTACTTCTGCCTACTTCTTCGGGGAGGCACATCTACTTTTTTCGGGGAGATACTTTACAAAATTTTATAGATTAAGTAAATGAACAGAAGATTCCTAGAAATGCTTAAATAGATACCACAATAAATTTAATATACACCCAGACTCGGAAAATACAGACATCTAAATGTTCATCATACAAATGCCTGCCCCTGTCGGGAACCGAACCCGAGCCTCGCGGTTGGTCGATGTAGTTAGGCGTGTACGCAAGCCACTCGACCAACGAGGCGATGAAGACGTTACATCCTTAAGTTAGGAAATCACTAATGTTGTATCAATTTTAATATCTTTGTGTATTTTTTTTCGTCACCAGGGATGATGTGGAAGATAACTATGACCCTCACCTCCATCGCCAATTGTCAAAACCAACCAAGTAAGTATCAGAACCTTGTCCTACTGTATTTTTTTTTACTTATTTTCTTATATCCTAATCGCCGTTGTGGTCTAGCGGTCCAGGTGTTGGACTTGACTTGGCAACAATAAGAAAATGTGGTTTTTACAATTTTCTAATAAAAAAAATGTTGCTTGGGATTGGATATGTGCCCGGTTGGCGATAAGGGCGTGAAGATACTTTTTTTCTTAATACTAACAATAACAAATTAATATACAGTTCTTTTATGCTGTATATCAAGAGCACAGAAATTACCTATCTATTCTAAATATATCAAAATAGTAATAAAGCTAGATAAGTACAAGAAATATTTTATTTATAAATCAATGACTGCTATGTTTCGCTACTAATTTTTTATCACCACCTCGTTGGTCGAGTGGCTAGCGTAGACGCATAACTATACCGACCAATCGCAAGGTCCGGGTTCAATTCCCGACGGGAGCAGACATTTGTGTGATGAACATTTAGATGTCTGCGTTTTTGGGTCTGGGTATTTATTAAATTTATTCTGATATATATTTAAGTATTTCTTTGTATTAGTATTGTTGACTAACGCCCATAAAACAAGCAATTTGCTCGCTTTGGGGTTAGATTCAATCTGTGTAACTTGTCCAGGGATATTAGGCATATATAAGGGATCAGTTTGTCTTTAGGCATGGCTGTTCATTTTTGACGTAAAACCTAGCGAACGGATTTATACTAAAATTTATGGAGTAGTAGCTTATAACCGTAGCTTACATATTTTCATTATAAGTAAATATTCTTACGTATTTCCTGTTTTCGGCACATGTAAAGTCCCGCAGGTTCAACCGCACGGTCCTCTGTACTTTAACTTTTACTTAAAAGATTTTAACAAAACGTAACTTTTGTTATATATTATCCTGAAATTTTCAAACTAAGGTACATTATGTGCTAAAAATATTTCCATATTTGTACAATTTACTAGAGTCGATTAATTTCTTTTTCGTCTGTAGAACTGTTACAGTCCAAAAGATATTGCGGTCGCCTATATTTAAGTTTCAAAGTTATTTGGTTCTCGATTTTGTTAAGATTTATTTTTATAATATTTTTTGGTGATTTAGTCAAAACGTGTTCAGTAGTTTTAGTATTCCTTCGCCAGATACATCGTGGGACGCGATTTTATACGTGCAGATGTTTGTGGGTTATATTTGGTTATTACTCTTGTGAGTTGTAATTGAATGAAGTTGTTTTCTAAACGAACGCCTGTCACATTGACAAATGAATTGTTGCTTGAATCGTCCCAATGTCAACTCCTATTGGCCATTGAATGCCCTACTCCGTCGCTATTGGTGTTTGTTTGTCAAACAACATCTGAGTTACGCGCGACGTGCTCATAACCTTATGTATTCATGCCTAATAAAGTTTCGCTCAGAGTCATACAAATAAAACAACACTGTGTTCAATATGGAAAATTTTTCCCGTATTGGACCGGGTCACGTGTGTGATATATGGTAACCTGGTACTTCATCAGTGGCACCAAGTCAAGTGGGTCGTCACCAACAGAACATTGATAATGGATGTAACTATTTGCTCGGATAGAGATCCGTTGCCTTACCTATTCTTGTCACCATATGATGATGCTCCGGGCAGGGTAATGGGTAGATTTACACTTTTGACCTGATACCCTAGAAACTGATCAGCGATGCCCTATGACATCTATGGTGTCTACACGGTGGCGTTTTTAATTTTTTTTGTCACCTATAATGGTCCTTTCAAGGATGATGAAAAATAATAGTAGGTATAACATGTAACACTTTTATGACTTAGCCGCTTGACCGATTTTGATTGAATTTGTTTACATTTTTTTTAGTTCAAACATGGGCTATTTTTTTTAAGAATTTACCCCCAAGTGACTAGAATGGGGTGGTAAATGTTTGTATGAAAATATGTACAACACAGAAAAGGTCTTGGGTGGCCTCCTAATTTTTAATTTCTAAAAAAAACAATGCTGACGTACAAAGAAATGTTTTTTTTAAGTTTTTGCCAGTTTGATCGATCGGTTACATCACAGAAATCCTACGAACATCTGAACATAAGGTCTAGCGGTCCAGTTGTTGGACTTGACGTACACTCAAGAGTAAGAGTAAGAGTAGAGTTGGTAGTAAGAGTGATCGACTACCAACGAGGCGATCTTAGACTTCGAAGACTTTTCATTTGAATGTGTGACGTATAGTTAAGTTCCCTAATGAGCGACAAGATGTATTTTTGTCCCGACCTATTTACATTCGTCATTAGAATGAGTGATAGTGCTTTTGTCCCTATCGGAGATGTCCCTGACCGTGTTAATCTTGATTCTTGACACTTAACTAATTCTCCGTAGGTATACATAAAATTGTATACATATTTTTATTTAAAGTTTATTTAAAATTTATTAACAAAAGTGTATAATAGTGGACTTAATGCTACATGGCATTCTCTACCAGTCAACCTAACTTTATTTGAAAGAATAATTAAATGGGGTGCAAAAGAAAAAAAAAGTGTTTTCTTTAGCACCCCATTTAATTTCTTTTATTACTTTTTTTTATTATAATTTTTTATATAATTAATTACGGTAACATCACAGAAATCCTACGAACATCTAAACGTAAGGCCTGGAAGACCTGGATGCTCCTGTCGACTACTTGGTTGAAGATCCTCCTCGCCTTTGGGCTTTCATATATTCAAATAGCAAGACACACCACTTCCACACCGAAGCATTAGGCTGCGTTCAGACGACACGCGCACGCCAAGCGGACGCCAAGCTCGCCATCAACCGCGTCGAACACGCTTTGATTTTTTTCGACATAATTTGAGTCCTATTGTCTCACCAATATTCTCTAATTGCATTAACCAAATTAATCTCCTCACGCCACGCACCCGCCAATCGCTCGCCAGGCGCCCGCCAAGCGCCCGTGCTTCAGCTAATGTTGTATTGACTGTCACTAGTAGTAAAAGCGGGTGCGAGGCATGCGCGATTACGCGTGCTGAGCGCGGGTCTAAGACGTGCTCAACGCAAGTGCGTGCTCGGCGCGGATACGCGTGCTGAATACGGGTCTAGGGCGGGCCCAACGCGTGTGCGTGCTCGGCGCGGATACGCGTGCTGAGCGCGGGTCATCTGAACACGCCGTTAGGAATTTGAACGTCTTTAATCTAGTATTCGTTTCTTTTTACCTAAAGGATATAATAGTCAGTAAACTTAGTGACACAAAACAATATCTGACATGCAAGTTGGCAACGCAACTAAAACTTGCGGGTAATTTACAGAATTAAGTTAAAATAAAATACAAGATTTGTAGTGCATTATTTATTTCAGTAACATGGAGACGCTGGTACATCTGCTAAAATGCAGTTTGGGAACCGGTATCCTGGCGATGCCTCAAGCATTTGCGAGGTCTGGCCTCATCACTGGCGTTATTGCTACTGTGCTAGTGGGGATACTAGTTACACACTGCCTACACGTCCTTGTAAGTGTTTATTTTTTTTAATAATATTGGAAAGCCATCGAGCAGACGGATTTAATGATAATAAAATGTTCACGCCGCCTAGAGTCACCAAAGTTGTTAATAGTGTGTTGCCATCCTGAGGCCAGGATCTTAAGCTTCGAACAAGAGTTAGTTTACCGGTTACCTTTACCTCCAAACCGGAATACATCAACGGCAAACACTGACATTATGGCGTTAGTTATTGTATTTGTAAGAGGCCATAAATAGACCAAATCTTACAAATCTAAGAAGGTAACAAGATATTTATATATTACTATTCCTGCCACCATAATGATTCTGACATATTCCGGTTTGGAGGGTAAGGTAAACTTGCACAATAGGCAAAAATTACGACTACTAGACAGCGACACATCTATTACCAAGTGTCTATAGGCCACGGTTATCTCTTACCAACAGGAAATCCGTGTGCTAGTTCTCTAACATGTCACAAAAAAACTTTACTTACTTTGGTGTGGTACCAGAGGAGACCTAGGTTAACATCACGCGATTATCGTTCGGGTACTATCCGAGTGAAGTATAGTGTTAACCAATAATGATGTCAGAAGTGTTGGAAACCGTAGTCTGCTAAAAAAGTAATGAATGTGGAGGAAGGTAGACAAGTCCGCAAGGATCGTGATACTTCGCACTCGATATTGGCCTGTCTCAATGGACTTGGCGTAAAGATATTATGTACTACTACTTTTTCTGCACCCACGGATATAACAGACATTCTTCAACCGACATAGTTCAGCGAGTAAGCAAACTGAAGTGGCAATGGGCAGGCCACCTTGCTCGCAAAACCGACATCCGCTGGGGAAGAAAGGTTCTCGAGTGGCGGCCCCGCACCGGAGGACGTAGTGTTGGACGACTTCCCACCCGGTGGACTAATTACCTGGTCAAAGTCGCGGGGAGTCGCTAGATACAAGCGGCTGGTGACCGTGACTTGTGGGGCTCTTTGGGGGAGGCCTATGTCCAGCAGTGGACGTCCCCCGGCTGATGATGATGATGATTCTTTATTTTATGTTGTTACAAAAGTAACAAAATTATCCTACTGCTACTACTACTTCCATTATTATTATTATTACTGCTGTGCACTTTATACTTTATACGCTCTTATCCACATCTTACCTACATTGCTAATAGCTCTCCTTTGATGATTTTAGTGTTAAGTAACGTGCAAAAGAAGAACTTTTAGTTTTACTGACCTTGCAGCGGTCGCCTGACCGCCTCTGTGGTCTAGCGGTCCGGCGTCGGACTTGATTTCTTGAGGTCTCAAGTTAGATCCCCGGGTCGAGGAACAAAAAAACTAGAAAATGTGTATTTTAAATTTTCTTATACAAAAACTTACTCGGCATTGGATATGTGCCCTTGCCACCTATCACTTTGTAGGACTTAGTGCTTGCACTAGACGTGAGTTCCCTGGTTTGTGCCTCTACCTATCTTTCGGATATAACGGCGTGAAGATACGTTTTATCCTTGCAGTAATTATGAACTCATAAATTTGCTATAGGCAGATAGAAATATGTTGGTTCATCAGACAAGGCGATGTTACCTGGACCAGTGGCTGCACAAGTCACAACCCTCGCCACCAGTAGTTTCACAGCTAAGGGCCCTACTATGCCCACCCTTTACGAGCTACATTGCAGAGCGACATACGCTCTTCTACTCAAAGACTTAAAATAAAGCAAAAATAACAAAAAAAAATAACGTTTTTTATGTTGTTTAAAGAGAACCTAGAGTTACCGAGGTTGGGGACTTAGGATAGTTTCCAGTAGCATCGCAATATCAAAGTTGAACAAACGCGTGTACGACTTCATCGTTAAGGTTGATGTACGACTGGAGAATTATTAACATCCGTTTAATGATCTTAACTGGATGGCCCACTTCCAGCCTATACGTGATTATTTACACTATTCTGTTGTTTTCGCCAATTTCTGTCTTCTTTCTTATCATTATGGAAACATACAGGCAGTGAGACTTCCAAAAAAAAAAGTGATAGGAAAAGTAGCATAATTATTTTCTTTCAATTAATAGTGGTCAATATAGTCCAGCTTCGCAAATGCATATCGTCACTAGGTATATATGGAATGAAATCTTCCTGAGATGAATCTAAACCTGACAATTCAATAGGCTAACTTATCCACCAAAGTTAGACTGATTGGAAATAAATTTTTGGTATGTGCGGAATATGTTAAATGTTTTTTTTATTTGTGTATCTTTTTTGTATTAAATTAATAAATACCTTGACAAAAGACACAAATTGAATTTACCCCAAAATAAGCAACATACATGAACTTTCTTTAAATTTGGCGCGCACTTAGGGGTAACTTGGATTAGCATATAGGTTAGGTTATATCCCAAAAAAAAAATGAACTAGAATAAATTCAAACACCTAGACTCAGTAAAACAGACATTTAAATGTCATTTAAATTTAAATTCATATCTTTAAATGAAAAGACACTTTTATTGTTTTACGTATCACTTATAATTTGTTATTTTGTATTTTACGTATATTTAACCTAAAGTAGTTTAAGTTTTAGCCCTGATGATGCTGTCACAAGCGAAACCGGTAGGTTATTTACAAAATAATAAATCATAAGTAATACAATTAATTACAAGTAATTATAAGTAATACAGTACTTGTACTGTATTACTTATAATTTGTTTTTTCATTTAAAGATATGAATATTTGGAAGTTTCACCAAGCACCGACGATGGAAAATATCAATAATATTCAATTTAAATTTTCATTAGACAATTCGGAAATAGAAACCTGAGCTTTAGTCGGTAGAGTAAGATTTGTAGAACTGTTAGTAGTTTGTTAGCCATTACTTTGTTCCTCAGGTTAGATCACAATATGCGTCCTGTAAAAGTCGTCGCGTGCCACTGCTGTCCTACCCTGAATCTGCATCCACTGCACTTCAATGTGGACCTTCCATGTTCCACCGGTTCGCGAGACCTGCTGCTCTCACCGTGGATATCTTTTTGGTGGTCTACCAGCTGGGCATCTGCTGTGTGTATATCGTCTTCATTGCTGACAACATTAAGAAGGTTAATAATTTTATAAATCTCATTCCATTGATGATCCTGTTATGGCGAAACCGTTGAGCTTTGAAATTATGCATGTGGAACAGTACAAGTGTTTATATGTGTTAATGATATACATATTACTATAAGTAACTGTACTAGTATGGAGCTAGGAATTTAAAAGTTTTACACTTTTTCTTTTTTGTTGAAATCTATTGAAAAGAGAATTTCTGATCAATTTATAGGAACACAAAATGTCAAAAAAATCTTACATTTAATACACGTATAGGCAAGGCAGTAAAGACGAAAGGTGCACAAGATCACCCACATTGCTACTTTCTGCCACCACTGCTTCAATGGTCACCATTGTCGTGTTCCCATGATGGTCTGTTACTATCAGGAGAGTAATATAAATTTATTTTATATAGGTTACAATATAACATATTAAAACAGTATTTGCCTTCTAATCTTTGAAAGTTTACACGGTTATGAAGTTAAGTTTTCCAGTTTGACTTACTCGTTTCTCCTTGGTTATTAAAAACAGCTAGTTTCAAAATACATGTTTTCTCTACTTAATGGTAGAGCAACGTGCAACTGTTACCGACTCGTGGGACCAGTATTACCACCTTACCTTCATTTCTTCGGTTTTTCGTACCGCCTTACTTATTTATGACTCGGGAGACTCGGGGCATACTTACTTATTCATGACTTATTATTATTATTATTATTATTATTACATACATATATACATAACTTGGAAATTTTTTTAGGCATCAAAAACTTTTAAGGAATCGTTAAGGGGTTCGAATGATGAATGATGATTTGAAGTCGATAGTTGTTAAAATCTGTAACAAGTTACAAAGATAGCGACGTGTCAATATGCAAATTAAACTTCTATAAAATTACGACACAAATATCAGAAATTTACTAGGCTTTTGTTATTCGATGATCTCGGTTACAGACTTCTATTATTATAGGATCTCGACCCTAGTCGTGGTCTCGCAAAAAGTGGCGTAATTTGAAACATCTGCGTTAGCTCACCCCTTTACTAATATACAATATACAACTGTGGCTAATAAAGATCATAGATGTCTTAGTTGCCTAGGGGTTCTGTGGCTAGGGTTTCTGGCCCTTTCTGTAAGTCTACCGTCTATCCTAATCTCCGGACCGGAACACGGTACTGACGGTAAGAATAAGCAAGGCGGTGGATCTCTACTCGTCACATTGTAAACTAAGCTTTACAGAAACAGTTCACGCAACAGTTGTATATACACGGTATAAAGTGTCACAATGTAAACAGCTAAGCTTTCCAAAAACAGCTAACGCAACAGTTGTATATACACGGTATAAAGTTTCACAGTGTAAACAGCTAAGCTTTCCAAAAACAGCTAACGCAACAGTTGTGTATACACGGTATAAAGTTTCACAGTGTAAACAGCTAAGCTTTCCAAAAACAGCTAACGCAACAGTTGTATATACACGGTATAAAGTTTCACAGTGTAAACAGCTAAGCTTTCCAAAAACAGCTAACGCAACAGTTGTATGTACACGGTATAAAGTTTCACAGTGTAAACAGCTAAGCTTTCCAAAAACAGCTAACGCAACAGTTGTATATACACGGTATAAAGTTTCACAGTGTAAACAGCTAAGCTTTCCAAAAAGAGCTAACGCAACAGTTGTATATACACGGTATAAAGTTTCACAGTGTAAACAGCTAAGCTTTCCAAAAACAGCTAACGCAACAGTTGTATATACACGGTATAAAGTTTCACGTTTCACAGTGTAAACAGCTAAGCTTTCCAAAAACAGCTAACGCAACAGTTGTATATACACGGTATAAAGTTTCACAGTGTAAACATCTAAGCTTTCCAAAAACAGCTAACGCAACAGTCGTATATACACGGTATAAAGTTTCACAGTGTAAACAGCTAAGCTTTCCAAAAACAGCTAACGCAACAGTTGTATATACATGGTATAAAGTTTCACAGTGTAAGCTAAACTTTACAAAATCAG
>NJDC01001120.1:71898-83285 GCA_002245475.1 Calephelis virginiensis
AACAGTTGTATATACACGGAATAAAGTTTCACAGTGTAAACAGCTAAGCTTTCCAAAAACAGCTAACGCAACAGTTGTATATACACGGTATAAAGTTTCACAGTGTAAACAGCTAAGCTTTCCAAAAACAGCTAACGCAACAGTTGTATATACATGGTATAAAGTTTCACAGTGTAAACTAAACTTTACAAAATCAGTACACTCAATATAACAGTTAATATTTCCCCAAGTATTATGCAATTCCCGGTGCAATTGGTTTCAATGAGCCGGCCGTGTCAGTATACGTACATGTCAATTCATATTAAGGGCGCCGCAATGACGGCATCTATCCATCTGTCTTGCTGGCGACATTGGACTGATTCCATGGTCGGCTGAGGTCACATTATTATTTGATAGAGATGTATCTTGTCCGTATTTATCTATTAAATATAACCACAGATTGTAAATCAAGAATGATCTGTTGATTCTGCTCTGTTACTTGTCAACAGTCTTTTGAGTTTAGCAGCTTTATGCTTATTTTAAACATGTGTAAAAATAAATTGGGAGTTTTGGCACCATCGAGAGAAAAGATGGTCAAAGTTTTTTCATAATTATTGAATTTCGTGTTGATATTGAGTGAAATTAGTCAATTTAGGTGGCATTTTGGCACAAATTAAATAATCATGAAGAAATTAGCGTATCCTGTATTTCGTCGTTGCCGCCAAATATCATTACATGAGCTTAAGTAATGAGGCCACCGCTTTACCCAAGAGCCTGACATGACTTACTGACGACTTATGACTGACGACTAATTATAATTGATTAAAATGGATATAAAATTTGATGCAAATTTCTACTTGACTAATGGCAAAATACTAACGTGAAGGCCAAAACCTAAAGAAAGAAAATAAATTGGTAACATTTAGTAAACGAGTTTTTAAGTGTCTCTGTTTGAGCCTAATAATACCACTGATGGAACAGTGCTGTGCAGCAATTTGTCCGGCTAGGGATCCACCGTAAGTCGGATTTGCTATTCCTGTCGCTATAGCTGCTCCTTCATGTTCCGGTCTGGAGTGTAAGGTACCCGATAGACTTGCACAATAGGCCTTACATCCCGCCCACAGGACTTGTAACCTATGGTGTCTATAGGCCAGGTTGTTTCTTACCATTAGGATAGCCGTGAGCTAGTTCTCGGACCTATCTAAAAAAATTAAAAATAGTTTCTTTGTAGTATTAGAAGGCAAACAAAAAGAACTTCTAAGGGTAAGAAATGATGAAGTAGGATGAAAACCGGTTACTGTTAAACTGTTTTGAAATACACAGCGCAAGTTTATAATTATAGGTTCATTTGAGTATACAATCACTGCAAAAAAATCGCAGTAAAACCGTCTGTGTTTTAACTGAAAGGAAAATACCCATATTTCGTTTCGTTACATACTTTAATAGTTTTTACGAACATGTTTTTGGCCTGTGCTTGATTCTGTAGTTTTCCTTTCAGTTAGTAGACCCGTAATATGTAGCTTTAACAGATTTCAGTTTTTACAAACATGCTTGTTGGCCTGTGTTTAATTCTGTAGTTTTCATTTCAGGTGGTAGACCCGTATTACATGATGGCTGTAGAGATCCACATGTTGATTATACTCTTGCCATTAATAGCCTTTAATCTGATACCGAGTCTGAAGCTTTTGGCTCCGTTCTCAGCTCTGGCCAATCTGATGACGTTCATTGGCCTCGGGATTATAGTATACTTCCTCGTAACTGGAAAGAAGTCAGAAGCACCGCTGGATCTGTGGGGTTCAGCAGCAACTTTCCCTCTATTTTTTGGGACTATTCTCTTCGCTCTCACTGCTGTTGGTGTGGTAAGCACCATTTTTAAATATTTACAAAAACACATGGTCCCGGTCAACTGTGTAGTCAGACATATTCCACTATGCCAGGCAGCTCGTAAGAGGCGAGCGAAAATTAGATTTTTTAATTTTGGAATCATACATATCGCCTTTAGGCATTGCTGTGGAGGACATAAAACATTAAACAATCGTAGCTGCGAGCTTTAGCTATTACGCTAGTAATATCATAAAATTATTTAATCCTGTTCGTCTGCTTATCTATTTTGTTATTGAAATAAAAAATTAGCATTACAGTAGTAACTGCTCAGATGAAATTGGTACCAGGCTTTTTCGAGGGGCATAGAACTAATTTCCTGATGACTAACCGGGATTTGTTCCACCGCCATGTTTAGTGCTTGTCACTGTTGTGTTCGCGGGGCTAGTTAATGCCTAGCGCCACTGACTATTAGCGATGCGAAGCGATTTGATTTCCAATGGATTCCAGCAATTTGACTCAGTTTTCGGGTCTGAGTATTTATTGTAATTATAAAATTATTATTAAAAACAAAAATAAGTATTTCTTTGTAGTAGCATCGTTGAGTGTTGATTATCACCATAAAACAAATAATGAAATTTGCTTACTTTTTAGTATGATGAATTTTTGTAATTTGTCAAAAGAAAGTGTATTTTTTATTATTCTAAAGACGTTCTAGACGGTTTTAATCGCGCCCTCCAACAAAAATAACCTTGGAAAAATCTTTTTCCATCTTCCGAATGTTACTAAATTTTGATTAAATCTAGAGATCCCCACGAATACAAATAGGTGTTCACAGAAGTCTAGAACTATAACATATGGCTTAGATCAGAATCCTTAGAGTACCTGGTTATTACAAGTTATTACTTTTAGTGTGTATAAGCGACGGTTAATTCATGACATTGGAAGGTGAGCATTCTTTGACATAACTTTTTCTTTAGTTCTATAAAACATGTTTGTGATTCCAGGTAATAGCTTTAGAAAATAACATGAGGACACCAAAAGCATTCGGGACTCCGTGCGGCGTTCTTAACACTGGAATGACTATCATCGTCATATTGTACGTCGCTGTTGGGGCTCTGGGCTATGTGTTCTGTGTCTCTGAATGCAGTGATTCTATAACCTTGGACCTTCCAAAAGACAGCCCGTAAGTTCGTAATGTTTATTGCATATCCGTTCGTATGTACAACCAAATTCCTGATAATCTCAAATCATTTCCATTAAAAAGATGTTGAAGGACGGTATTTGACTTTTTAAAGATAACATATTATAATGCCAAGAATTTTCTTGTAGAAAAGAATTTATAGTAAAAAAATTGTAATAATTAAACCAAATATAATTAAAGGCACATATCACATTGGTTACAGATTGGCGACTAGTGTGATAGTAATGTTTGCTGTGGCCATCTTCATCAGCTACGGCTTACATTGTTACGTGCCAGTGGAAGTGTTGTGGAAGGGGTATATTCTACCACATGTTATGCGATCATCACCTGACCGTGTCCATGTTTGGGAATACGCTTTACGAGTTGGACTATGCCTTATTACTTGTAAGTATCTGTCCCCGTTCCAAGCAGCTCGTAATAGGAAAGCTTAAGTTTACTGGATCGTTACCAACAAAATCACTGGCGGTAGAGTGTTATGCCGGGTAGTTATTCACTGGCTTACCTATTTCTGCTCCTTAATGACAGCGTTGGGCAGTATCGTGTTCCATTCCGAATTATAGGTTAGCCAATAAATTTGTACGGTCTAAATAAGTTTTGAGATAGGTATACATAGCTAAAAGTTTTATAAGTTCAACTTGTCTGAGTCTGTCTGTGGAATCATCACACCTAAATGAACGTACTAATCACGGTAATGTTATCTATACAGTATTGTAACTCGGCCGTGTCCTTGAAATAAGTGCCTACAGAAGCGCGGTACGTAAGCATGAGATAGGGTTGTCTCTGTCGCCTACCAACAGTTACCTACCTATGTAGTTTTGAGATTGTAAATTTATTATTTTTATTTATTAAGCATAGATAGGTACTTAGGAACAATTTAAAATATTAATATGATTACTAAAATATTTTGTGAATTGAATAGAAAGTGTGCAATAAAAATGCAAGTGGTTTTTTTGATTGACAGATTTAATTAAAAAACCATGATTATGTATGTAACTTTATTACAAATCGGTGTTATAAATTTGCGACCGAAAAATAGGTATTTGTGCCTTAACTGAGATGTACGAAATGCTTTGTTATTATATTTGAGTGTATAAAAAATCCGCATTCGAATATAAAGTGTGTTGTAAAATTGTTTTGGGAAACATAAACAAGGAGGAGAAAAAGGAATATATTTTACTTGATTATAGATACCTGAAACTACTTTACAATTTAAATGTTTAGTTTTAAGTGAAGTTCGGAATATAGCCTCCATTTTGTCTATGTATTTCACGACATCATCGCTGGGTACAATTAAAAAGTTTGCGAAGTATTCTTACTATAGTCCCGGTACCTTAAATAATAAAAATAATTTATCATCTAAAAAAGCTATCTCTGCGTGCGTTATTGAAGAATTCATGCAACCAAAAACAGTACAATATATTCTACTTGTCATGTTAAATAGCTACTTGTGCTTATTTCGAGTAAAAATTATCGCAGTTACTGATTGAAAACCAGCACACCGTCCGTTCGTCACTGCGGCACACTCGCTATTGTAGCATGCCGCGGTATAGCTCGCGCGTCGTCCTTTTATATGGAGTTAGAATACTGTATACCTAGATAATATTACAGTGTACTAATTCAGATGCGTATGTTTTATTTTAAAACTAAAGTGATCAGTATATTTCTTTGGTACATAACTGATATTTTTTGCAGGGTGTTATTGAAAATTATTAATTTTATTGTTAATTTAATTGTTACTATTACTTGTTTATTTCATTTACGCTTTTACTTATAACACAATGCTATAACCGTCAGTAGTCACCGTTATAGTGGGCAGAGCTAAAGGGAAGTGTAGCCCGGTATTTACACCCAGGGTACCAGACAATATAGTGACGCACTTGAGAAATCTATGGTGTGGACTACGATTGCCACCTGTTTCCTTAGTTTCATGTAAAATGAAATTTTTTTGAAGTGAAAACTTCTAGTTCGGCGTTGCGCACTTTTTTGGAATGGGTATGGGTAATGGCGCACTTCTAAACTTGCGTCAGGACACGTGACGTTGCGCGAATGTTCGTGTTGTCATGTTTGTGTACGATAGCGCAATAAATGAATATTGTATTCTACCACTTGAATGATAGTACTTTCATGCTGATAATTTAAGCAATTCGTGTAAAATTATTCCCTAACCATTCCAAAATATCAAAAATGCACAACGTTAGTATTAAAGTTTTCACTTCTCGGAGTGCAACCCGTCGTTTTTTTTGTATTTTTTTGTTGAAACTCAAGTATGTGTATTAATTCTGTTTTTGAAATGTTTCAGTTGTACTTGCAGTAGCAGTACCAAGACTCGGGCTGTTTATCTCTCTCTTCGGAGCTTTGTGCCTCTCAGCCCTGGGTATTTGCTTCCCAGCAATGATGGAAGCTTGTGTCAATTTTCCCAAACAACCCAGCACAGCACGTCGTTTGCTATTCATCAAGGATGCGATTCTGTTTATAATCGGTGTGATTGGTCTGGTCGCTGGCACTTACACCGCATTGGTCAGTATTGTTCGTTCCTTCCAACCAGCGCCTGCTGTCCCTCAGGCTTGACGAGATGTCGACCAATCAGCATATTAGTTCCTAAGTGCCTGTAGCTAAGGTTCGTGCTTGCTTACGGCGTCCATGTTTTTGCTGTTAAACCCACAGTTATAAGTTTTAATGTGTTATGTTAAAATTTATGTACTATTCCAAAAAGTATATATTTACAAGTAAGGACTAATTTTACTGATCTGAAATAGACACATAATGATATTTTTAACATTTAAAATATATATTAGCGAGCATAGTAGTAAGGTTGGTGTCGATTTGCAAAACCGATACGTAGTAAATGGACATACTATATCAGAAGCCGAATACCCTAAGTCCATCTCCATACAAACAAACGTTCATACTGTTTTAGTAATACCAATGGGTGTGTGTTTGTGTGTAGGTGGATATACAATACAATACAAATATTTTTTTGCACACAAGGAATGTAGGTATTTACATACCTAAGATATTAAAATTAATATAAGTACAACCGGCAATTTTGTCACAAAATGTGATTTCTTACAGACAATTATAATATTATATTACTATATCTTCTTTACGCGCATATCCCCGACGTGGTAGGCAGACTCATTAAGTTTTTGTTGTCCGACCTGGGAATTAACTCGGGGATCTAAAGAAGTTAAGTCCAACACCGTTATTTATTAAATCTGTAACGATTTTGCTGTGGTGTAATTATTAATATTCAAGACGGACAGTACCTAGTTAGTAGAAGGAAAGTTAAGAACTTACATGGATTCCAACAAAATAAGGATCTATTAATTTATATTTCACAGCGTTTCCAGACGGTTGTAAACATTGACTTGCATCCGTTTAGACTGTAAATTCAGTCCAAGTTCAATAATAATCAAAAGATAAAAATTATATTTTCTAAGTTTACCTTTGTTGGAAGACGTATTTGCAACCGTCTAGAATGTCTTTAAATGAAGCTTGATACATACATAAATACATATCTTCACGAAAATCCTTGCATACCTGTTTAGCTTCCTTTACATTTATTGCTCTTCTCATGCAAATAAGTCGGTTTTGGAGACTTGACACCACCGGATTAAGGCCGAGTGATTTGATCGTAGAATTTCAATTTAGATATACTAGGTTAGGTCTATTAGCATGGCTACAAAGTCTACCTTTGAAAGTATATTTCAGAAATATTTGGGCTCTTCGCCTTGTGTTAAGTGATATACATTTCCTACATTTTTCCTAATTGATTTGCGAATATTATGTTAAGTACATTTATAATGGGGAGAAGCAAATTAATCATCTTAGTTTTGGGTAATTATGGATTAAGATAAGGTAACAGCTGCATCAATCAAGTTGTAAACTAATCGTAGGCAGCAACTAAAATGATAGTAGTTGTACAAAAACTAAAAGTAAATGGTTTGGACTTTTCAGTTTTTTTTTTCGTATTAATATCTTTTATTAAAAAAGGCTATTTAGAGTAAAACTCTATAATATGCTAGTTTGTTTCACACTCGTTCGGGTTTTTTTATCAACACTGATTCCATAATGTAGATTTTAATTAAAACGGAGATTTTTAAAAATAAATTTCTTACATTTATAACAATATAAGGAAAGCAAAATGTTGTAAGAATTGAATTGAATGAAATACGGTACGTATTTTAGAAGAGAACGAGATATACGCTTAGTTAAAAAGAACATATGCACCTTCTGTGTGATATTTGTGAGAGACCATATAACATGTAACTTAATGATACCAAATCTACATATACAGGGTGACATTTAAAGTACCAGCTAAATTTTGAGTAACGATTCGGAATCGTTAACAGTTTCGATTCATGGAGATTTTAAAAAATAAAAAAAAAACATACAATCAAAAACAAACAATATTTACGTATAATATATATATATATATATATGTTTGTCGGCGGTCGGTGGGACGGTGGTGAGGTCATGACTCGTACTAGGTACGACATAGCGTGATAAGTGAAGCATTTTTGAAGGCTGTTTTAAATTAATGTTTATAAAAGTAAATATTACAATTTGGCAAAACTATTTTAAAAACATTACATTTAAGACTATACCCCCTTATTTTAAAATTTGGCCGGTCCGTTCAAAGTAACCCTGTATAGTGAAAACCTGAGCTGTCACATTTTCCTAACAATTGATTTTTACTCACTAAAAATTGTATAAATTGATAGTACAATTTTTATTAAAGAGTACGTACTGGAAGAAGATATTTAAATACTAATTAAACTATTTTGAATTACTTAATTTTTGGTTAGCGTAAGGACAGTAAAAATTGAGCTAATTTACCTTCTTTGCAATAATGATTATCTCACTCACAATTATTTTAACCGAAATTGATGATTTTTGTTAACAGATGTGAAAAAGAAGCCTTTATTTTGATAATTCCGCGGAATTAGCAAAATAAAGGCTTATTTACATCTGTTATAATGGATTTCCGCAAAGTAACACCTGATTCAATAAAATATCTAAAAAAAAAATTTGTCAAGCCGTAAATACTTTACGTCTTACTACAAAAATTTAAACATTTGTTGTACACATTATACACACATGTACGTTTTAGTTATTTAAAATTTATTATAAAAAATATAATTGCACATGTATTTTATGTATTTTTTGACACTAGGCTTAAGAAGGTATTTGGAATTATTAGTTTAAAAACATCTGTAAAAAACTATTAATGCTTATGCCGTAGCAATTTTTGCATCATCTGTTAGGATTTATTCATAGTTTGAAAAGGTTAACATATATTTTTGAAATATGATTTTATATTTAAAAAGAATGCCGAAGTAATAACAAACTATATACAGGGTGTGCAACGTTAATAAATCGCTTCTGGTATGTCGACATATGTAAGTTACCGGCGGTAACAAGCAATCCTTCTAACGTCACACGGTGGCACAGGTGAGAGTTAAGCTGGAAACATATTCTCAGCTGCGGCTTGCGGTTGCGGCTGACTGATGAGTGTGCCCATGACGTCCGCGGATGCTTACGGTTGACATAAACCTCCAGCGCGCCAGACATCTTTCGGACGTCCGAACGCTCAAGGTTTATGTCCGCGACTTACATCCGATGCAAACTCATGGCTCAGTGTACTTTCATTATCTAGGTACCCCGTAAGTCGCGGCTGTTAGCCGCGTCCGTGGGCCGCGTCCGATTATGTGTTTCCTATTTCACAGTCTCCTACAATAACTAGCAACAATATCGTTGTAGTAAAATATTATAAATCATACCTAACCTTTTTTTACCTAGCTTGATTGCGTAAAGTACGTAAGTCCAAGTCCATATCGCACTTTTAGTTCAATTCAATATATTATAAGTTTAATATTCCCTTTTACATAATATTGTATTGAAGTAAACTTCGAACTAAGTTACATTGAGTAATTATTGCTACGAAATTGGCGTTTTAAATAAGGGATGCAAAAACTTTTAAAACAAGACATTTTTTACAAATGTATTAATATGATATATTAACCTTTTTTGTGAATTGTTAAGAAAAGCACCAATGTTTTTTTATAAAAACTAATTATATTAATTTGTAATTACTTTTATTGGAGTATCGTGAGTTCAAATTATTAAAGTAAAATATTTTTTAAAGGTATAAAGTACAACATATTATATAAACAAAATGTGGTTGAGGTGTATTTTATTTTGTAGATGAAATAAATAAATTTTATTTGGAAAAATTACCGAATTTTTTTATAACATAAAAACATATTCCATCTTACTACAAAAAGAAATGTGAACACTGTCGGTCTATGAAGTAATTAAAAATTAAAAAATACAAAATATAAGAATTGTCCGACGCAAAACACAAAGTGGATGGATGCAACATAAACGGAGCTTTCTGCTGGTTCGGACCGAAGACTGGAATCGCTTGCGCAGACTTGTGACATCATCACTCATACTAGGTACGACATAGCAATTCATAGCATGACCACAAGTTGGTATTTTTGAGCAAGTGAATATTTAAAATACTACTATTTTAGCTTTGAAATAATTAGAGTAAAATTTGGCCAGTTCTTTAAAAGTAACCCTGTATACAGCAGAGATACTTCTAAAGGACCGACCAGATTTGAATGTCAGGGAGTTAAGGCTAGAATATTAATGCCTTTAAAATATTATTGCCATATTGAAATAGTTACTTAACATTTGTTTAAAATAGTCCGAGTTAATACTTCGCTTGCTGTCACGCTATGTTGTAGCTAGTACGAGTCATAACGTCACCAGCCTTCGAGTACGATTGTAGTCGGTGGGAACCAGTTAAATGATTTATTGACGCTGTAACCTTACATTTTGTACTTTGAGGCGGATGAAATGTTTATCAGCCCCATGAACATTATAATTCATATTTTTTTAAACATTTACATTCTTATAGATAATATTTAGATACTATAGATTGGGTCGGATAAAATTATAAAACATATATTTTTTAATATTTAGATACTGTAGATCGAAAGAATGATTGATTCCTAACTCTCTTTCCATATTTGGCTGCTCTTTTAAATGTAACCCTGTATAGTCTAATTCTTAAGGGGATCATTATGGTAAAGTTTCTATTAAAAACTACAATATAAGTTACAAACAACAAAAGGGGGAAATCATTGTTTATCACTCTCACTCACTCACTCAATCACTATGGTAACTTATTAAATCGGGTTCACCTGAAATATTCGATAAATCCGATAAAATAAAGCTAGACTCGCTTTGCATAATTCTGTCCTTATCCCAATGTTGTTGTATGGAAGCGTGAGTTGGATATGTCAGAAAAAGCTTGAAAGTGAGATAAATACGGTCAAAATGAGAGCGCTACGGAAAATCAATGGCGTAACGCTAGCTGCCCGCATTCTTTATAGTAAGATCCGAGAAAGAGTGGTATTGAAATAAAGTGTTGGTGTTTAAATGCGAAAAGGCATGCTCCAATGTTTCGGTCATGTGGAAAGAATGCCAGATGGGAGATTGACGAAGCAGATATACAATTCGAATGTGGGTGGATGTTGGTAACCGAGCAGATCAAGGTTGACATTCCACAATCATATCACTCGGATATCGTCCGAGGGTGGTATCAAAAGTCTCCAAAACCGGTGTTTTTGTATGAAAAGGGTAAGGAATATGTAGAAAGCCAGACACATTTGTCAGGATAATGAGATCTGGCACTCGGTACTCTCTGCCTACCCTGTAAGGGCCTGAAGATATACATGTCTGATAAATGTCGAAAAATAGTCTTATATAACTGATAATGATATTGTAGGCGATGTAAATAATATTTAAGCTACTAGGTAAGCTTTTGTTGCGTTGCTATTCTAGCGTATTAGGCCTAAGGTTGTAAGTAAGGCTGGCCACAATCAATGGTATGCAATCTACCGGATACCCTCCAAACCGGAACAAGACACTGTCACAGGAACAGGTAAGGCGGTAGATTTCTACTCGGGCAAGTTGCTGCCCTTACAACTGAAATGTTTTAAAAAATACTAGCTGTTCCTGAGAAATTCGTTCAAGCTGTTCAGTATGCACAGGACCAATTAAAATTTCACCAACCACCAATTCCCTATGTCCTTATCCTGGTTTGAAGCTCTCCCTCAATTTTCAGCCAAATCGGTTCAGTGTTTCTCAAGTTATAAATAGTGTAACTAACACGATTTTCTTTTATATATATAGATTACACAATTTTGATCACTATTTTTATGACAATTTAAGTTGATATATACGAGTAGGGTTGACTGAAAAATAATTAGACATGTTAAAAACATTTAAATAATTAAAAATATTCGGTCCAGGATTTTTTAGGCAACCCATTTTAATATACATATTTTCTGATATACTAAATTTGCTT
>NJDC01001120.1:89444-108821 GCA_002245475.1 Calephelis virginiensis
ACGTAATAAAAGCTATTTTGAATTTGAATTTGAATTTGTAGTATGTCTTCTTTTTCTATTAATCCGTGAAGAATGACCTTTGTTGACGATCTGCCTAGGACTACTTATCTGCTCAATCATTCACCGGCTTTCCAAGTATACCTCATGGAAGATTTTTTTATACGGAACAAGCGAAGAAGTCATTTGAGTCACGTTTTTTTTGTGGATATTTTTTATTAGATGTTTCGGACACTGTCAAAAAATTTGTGCCCAATTTCGGAAGGACCTTACGTTTGTCTGTTCGAATTCTTCAAATGATATTTCATAATAGCTTTACTATCTGATGAGTGACAGGTATAAGCTTATGAGTGTCGTTTAGGTATTTGTGCGATCGTGTGGGTAATAAATAAAAATAAACTAAACATTAACTTCTCTTTAATTTAGACTTAAAAATGTTGTGATTTTGTCAGTACAATATTACCAATATGTCGTGTAAATTGTAATTTAAAACGTATGATCGTTTTTATTTTAACGTTTTTTTAAACATTTGTTTGGATAAAAGTATTTGATACAGTTTGTACCAAAGGTGGGTTTACAAACTCAAAATTATTGATAGTATTAAAAACAATATCAAAGTCTTCAAATAATCAATTTTTTGAAAAACATAAGAATAAAATTCAGAAAAAAAATTGCCAGTATTGCAAACCCAACCTATAGTAACAGTCATTGTTTGTTTTGTATTGTGATTAGGTATAGTTATAGGTAGGTGATTGTACGGAGACTATCTATTTTCACGAGACACATGTAGTCAGGCAGGTACAATGAAAAGCATGTTTTGTGCAAGGTACTTTTACCAACATTTATTATTTAAAACAGCGATTAAGGTAATGTATCAGCGGTTCAAATATCTAGAGGCGGCACTAGCTGCCTTTCTTCTTCGGCGCTCTCGCCTTCCGAGCCGCAATCAAATAAATAAACATAAATACAACAATTAACGTTTATTTCAATCCATAGAACCATATAAATAAAACTCAAACGAATACTACTCGTACATCAAATATGGTTTTATGTTGTTGCAGTGCAGATGTTTTACATAAAAGGCAAAATAAGTCTCATGGTCGAGGGAACAAAATAAATAAATAGGTAGCGGAGCACGGTTCGGTGCGGCTCGCGCGCGGTGGCGCGGCCGCGACTGTGTGCACACTCCTTAACACGACCTTACATTAAATACAATAATATTATGTTATATCCATGTATTACAACGTCGATGAAACATTACAGTAAACAGTATAAGTATCATATATATGATATTGAATCTTTATGTATACATTTTAACAAACAAGATGGAATATCAAATGCCACTTGAGCGGCTGTTAACATTAGGTTAATTACATAATATATCAATTGATATGAAACAGTGCATTTTAAAAGTTGACCGTCACATCTTTATAGTATCCCTCACATGTAAACCTTTATAGAAAAAACATTTTATTGTTCTCGCTTTGTATTCATAAAATACTTTCAAATGCAACAACTTCTTAGTCTTAGTTCATAAACTTTTTTATTTTAATGCAATAAACATTCAATTGACTCATTTATCAACGACAAAAACCTACAAAAATATATTATAACATTAGCACGAGTCAAGAGTGCGGAGGAAAGTCCAGATGATGCAGTCAGTGCGTAGGGACGCGGCCGCGCGGGCGAGTTCCGGCAGGCGCGATCCGAACCGGACCGGCACAACGGGCCGGACCGGTTAGGACCGTGCGCGCCGCACTCCCTGCGTCCGTCTCTGTGCGCGGCTCCTATCCAAACGGATGCGGTAACGCGACAACGCGAGTTTCTTTATAACTAAAAAAAATAATATAAACTTCTAAAAACGTTAACAACTACAGCCATAACAAAAATAGACTAATAACGACTACGCTACGGAATCTACAACTACTTAAACTATTCACTAAGTAATTTGAAACGAAACTAGTGTTCGCTCACTACGGAAACGACAGAGGGCACGCGCGAGGCGGCGGGCCGGAGCGAGCCGGCCAACGCGCAGGCTAATCTCATACGGAGCGGTCTACGAAGCGAGCTAGGGCGAGAGACCTGCGCCCCGGACACGGCGCTCTTCCGGATAGGGGACGGACGGGATTGGTGACGGCATTCCTAAAGTTGCAGCAGCTTCGTTTGACGCACTCTTGCGACGCACCACGGCTAAGGCAACTATACAACACTATGGCACACGAACTTTCGGTAACAGACGCCTATCCTGACCATATTCACAATGTTAACATAGCAGCGTTGACCGTCGTGCTTCATGTGCAGGTCAAACGTATCAGCCGCGACCCACGGAAGTGTACTTTGGCGGCGGTGTGACAGGTGTCCGGGGCGCGACCCGGGTCGGCCCGGGCGGCTCAAGGGCCTATTAAAACTATCTATATACAGACGCAGCCACTACCATTGCGCATACGCGAGCCAATTGAGCAAACTAGCACGCGGTGCACCAGAGGCGCCACGCGCGACCGGTGCCGGTAACGTATAAATATTCAACAACATTAACTTACAGACGGGCCCGTCAGCCGACCGGATCGGACCGGACCGTCAGACGGCCGGTCCGGACCATACAGGCGCGGGATGCGGGCGCGACGCCACGCACGCTCGGGACAAGGGCACAACAAACATTCTTTTAAAAATAATGATTCTCCACAAAATTTGGTCCGTACGTCGTTGACTAACCCTGTATAGAGTCGAACCGAGTCCGAGGAAGGAATTAGAGACGACGATAGATCAGAAATCGAGCGAAACTTTGGTAGATTCACTTATTAAACTAAGTAGATTAACTTACGGTAACTGCTTTTACACCTATGACAGAACACAACACAGAATCATAGGACATTGTCGGTTCGCCGGATCGTTCACTTACACTCATATACGCTACATTTATCACTGGCATTTAATATATAACATACAATTTGACATACGTATATAGATTCGTCCGGCGAACCGAGTTGAGGTTGAAGTGGGATATCGGAGGGGGTTGGAGGTAAGGGCGTGCCGTTGTCACGGCGAAGTTCCATACATCTAACAATTAGATTAGTCAGTAAAGTACATAGAACCGAACATTTAAAAAGCGATACAAATTATATAGTGGAGCGTTGAGCCCCGAGACTGCGAGACGCGCGACGTTGCCCGCGACCTGTGAACAAAACATGACTATGATATATATTTCAATGTACGAAAAAGCATTTTCCGTACTATATCACATAGATTTTGTGATTATTAAGTATGTGAAACTTATATAAGCTGAAGCGCTGCAACAGCTGTTCTTTACAGTAAAAAAATCGAATTGAGACCAATACTAGTCTTCCAAATGGCTCGTCATAAAAAATTCGTTTTCTTCTTACTAAATAAAACTAAGCAAAGTGCATTATCTACGAATTACCTGATGGTAGGTTACCTATAACTGCTTATTAACCGTGTCATGGTATATACGGTAACCCCTCGTAGCCAAGGGGTTAGCGTACACGCTCTTCCGACCAAAGGGCAAGGTCGGATTCGATTCCGGACGGGATGAATATAGCTAGATGTCTGTACTTCCAGGTCTGAGTATTTGCTAAATTTGTACAGCTATATACACATTGAAGTATTTTTATATATTAGTGTCCTTGATTAATCCTTATCATAAACATAATTTTCTTACTTTGTGGTTAGATCAACATGTGTAATTTGTCTAGAGTTATTTTAGTGATGCGCGAAATCGGTTTTGTTCACGCGGTTTTGTTAGACTGAACAAGCTCGAAGAGTCTTGGCATTGTTTTACCAAAGAGTATATAAATACTACGTAATAAGAGGCGGGACTTCCATAGATACATAGCAAACCCGAAGTTGTATAAAGTTAACTTGAAAAATTATAACCCGTATAATTTGAAAGTAAGTCTAAAGTCATTCAGATATAAGGCAACTAGTGTCATATGATTTGGGCGAATAAAAAACATAGCAAACTTATTTTTTTCATTTTTTTATATTGAAAGTTGCGCCAGACTGTGTTTTACTTTAATTATTAGCCTATTGTAGAAATTCTAAATCAATGCGCGAAGATCATATTTTCAATTTTACTTACATGTCATGTGGCGTTTGTGCTTTGCGGTGAAGGTCGCCTATACGTCCGCGTACTTGGACAATTTCTCGCGCAGGATGTGATTTTCTTTCTTTAGCAATTCGACTTCTTGTCGCAGACCCATATTCTGAAATAATCAAAGATTTATTAATATACATCCCTGGACAAGTTACACAAATTGATTACATGATACTGATTTGATGGTGGAAGTATTATTAAAATATGAAAACGCGAAATTGCAGTTACCTTATAAACAGCCACTAAAATAGTGAGTCTATTTTAATGGCTGGGATTGGCATTATTGAGTTAAAACGGAGCGGCATTAACGAGCTACGATATTTATTGAAATTGAAGTCATGGGACTGTTTGATGTTAAGGTATTGTATTATTTACAAAATACTCAAAAGCTATTTCATTTTTATAAGGCGTACACATCTGCGCTTATAAAAATGCAAAAATGTATCAGGAATAAATACCGCAGATCTTGGTAGTTCTATCGTATTTCTTTGTGTCCTTATATAATAACGAGATTTAGATAGCGACTTCGAAAAGATAAGGAGGTTGTTCGATTCCTATATTTTTTTTTATGTTACCTACATGTTAAGAGATTTCTCCATCATTTCTGAACCAAAATTATTTAAATCTAAAGGTTTATAGTTGTTGTTGTTATGTTTTAATTTAAATTCAAGTAATTTCAATATCTTTTGGGATAAATGTGCTCCAATAAACTAAGAATATTATAATACAAGGTGACAGAAATCATTTGGTCGATTAATAAAGAATTTTATCACCAAAGATGTCGCAATAATTTGAATGCAATTCAAAAGCTATACACTACATAATATAAATTGAGGTTTAAAATGTAACTGACCGAACGAATTCGTTACGAAAAATTACTAGAATACACAAACCTCTTTCTCGAGGTAGCCGGCGCGCAGCGCGATTTGGTTCTCCTTCATCCGGCGAGCGTCGCGTGAGCGTTTGGCAGCCATGTTGTTCTTCCGCCTGCGCGCCCAGTACTTGTCGTCTTTCAGGTCATCGGGCACGAACTGCCGACGACGTCGATATGGGGTTAACACGCCGCGCCACACACTCATACCACCCTTCACCCACCAGTGGAAATAACACGCATTACGCGGTTTTCTACACTACCCTAGGGTTACCAAACCCGAAACCGGATAACGCGAAAAAATCCGAAGGGTAATAATGCATACCTAATATTGAAGCTACGTCTCAATGAATACATCAGTCAATCTATAATTATTTTATGGCATAAAAAGTAGCTAATGTATTGTGACTAATTGTGATGATCCAGATGCCTTCAGTCATTCTGGCCAGATTAAGTAACAAACATTAATCAACTTCTTTAATTTATTTCGTTTACATCACTAGAAACTGATCTTATCAGTCTATACTTCTTTTGTAACATAATTACAAGTCGGTAACCTTATTTAAGGTAACAAGTAACTACGAGTATTTTATACATCTACAGTTTCGGTTTCGGGTCCAGTGACGTGTTATCCATCTCGTGCGTATCTCATATAGTGAAGGTTAGTTTTAGAAATCTAACATTGGTATGATTTTTTATTAGGAAAATAATGCCTAAGCATTTTCAAGTGGATAATTAATTATTTACTGTCTCGAACTTCTAGTGTATTTTCGAATTTTATTTAATACAATAATATTTTCATAAATTAAATTGCCATTTCGTTAGCGCGCTGGAGGCCTTAAATTTGAAATATAAACCGCGATTCTTATATTAATTTGTAGAGACGGTTTTAGATAAATTATAATTAATGCCATAAATATAAAAAGTCCACTTTTTTCACGAACTGATAATGGGCATTGTGTTATTGACACAAACATTTTAATTTAAATAAGTAATTTTAGACTCCTCAGGAGTGTAGTATGTTTAAAATTATGTTGAGTAAATTATATGTGATTACTGAATACCATACCAATGCTATATATGTCTATGAAAATTCTACGTGCTGCGCATTTCATACAACTATTAGATATATGTACAGATAATATCGTGATACAATTGTTAGTATTTATTTAGCCATTTAACGTTTTTACGAGATATTTAAAGGTTTTTAGGAAAAAAAATGGGTCCTTACACACTTTTTTTACTTTTCTTAAACAATGGTATTTGCACCGAATTGTTTTTTTTTTGCGTTGCTTTTAAAGATGTAAGTTAACAAAAATTAGATTCATTTCACAAAAAAAACATATGAGATCATGGCAAATTGTATTTAAATTATTATACATTTCTGATTGCTAAAATAAAAAATAAAGACTAGATCAAAAATAGAGGTATCTGATTGTATAAGGGCCTTCGACCTTTTAATATTAAGATTAAAAATAAAAATGGTAATTAATAGCAACATAAGAGCGATCTGTGACTATTCAAGTATGTATATTAAATAAAGAAAATATTTTACATTTAATACAAGTAAGTTGTCTTTGTTTCATAAATAAAAATAAAATGAAATATAAAAAAATAAATGATGAATTGCTTGTTTGCCTTCCAATATCATAAAAAAAAGAAAAACATTATAATAATAAGCACTCTAATTTACATTTTGCATTTTGATGCAAATAATATATTTTATATATTTTGAATAAAATAAACGCATATAACGTATAACACAAAGCAATTAAAAAATGAAAGTATTTTTAGTAATGGAAATAAAAAGCGAAAGATAATGTCATATTTTCGTAATTTGTTTTTTTAATACATTTTAATGTGATAAATAAATTATGGAAATAAATAATTACAAAGGATAAAAATATACTTTTGATTTCTTATGTGCATCCGCCACCGATATTTGTAAATGCTTTAATCAATACATATTAAATAGAAACATTTATGCTACTCACACAAATGTTGGGATTAGACAGGATTTGAACCTGAAAAGGAGCAATATTCTGCGCCAAAGCTTATACTCTTAAGTTTTTTTTATTATTATGTACAATTAATTTTAAAACTACAAATTTATCTAGTATTAACTATTGTACGACGAGTAAATCTAACAGTACTCCTATTCCTGATCTGTCATAACAAGGTATTTTTTGTTATATCGTTCTGTGTTTTTAAATGTGAAATCGACCTGAGGGCTGAGTATTTTGCTTGCTTTAAACCTACAAAATATAAAACAGCATCAATAATGGCATCATAATAGCATAATTTTCAAATCGCAGCACATTGACTTTGAGTGTTATTTTTTTTAAATTTCGATTTTTATAAAATGCTTAAATATAAAATTTAAAACACTCGTTTTAATTTAACCAAACGTTTCAAATTGAGCCAAAATAAAAAAAAAAGTTTAAATTAATTGTTTTTGAATTTTTAATACACACTTTAGAAAACCAATATGAGGTGCTAGTACGCAAAATATTTCATATTTTTTTATTTACCATTATCCAGTTTTATTTGAATATTTTTTAATTAATCTACGTTGAATGTATAAAGGATATTTAACTAAACACATGACGAATCGATTATTATATTTAACTTATGTGAAACAGCCAAGTTATAGATTTTGATATGTTAACAACAAGAATTGAACACAGGATTAGACAATACCTGAAAATTAATTAGGACATCAAAGTCAATAAATAGTCAGTCATGTTATATATGACTTGGGTAAAGCGGTAACATCTTTACCTGAGCCTTTCAATTGAGATTTGGCGGTATCAAGAAAATCAATTTTCATCAAGGTACCTAACCTACTTCACTTGTAAATTTTATCTTAATTGAATTATACAAAAATGACTGAATTTATTTAACGTATACACAAAATTTGTTAAGTATGAAAAAATGCTTCCATTCAGAGTGAACATTTTATTTTTTAATCAGTTTATCGTCTTTGCACATACTGCTAATTAATATATATCTTATTTATTAAATGAATTTCAATTTCCCTGAAACATTGCATTACGAGTAAGTAAAATTTCGCTAATTCTGTTTTGTTATTTTTTTTGCAAAAAATGTAAGTTCATTTAAATTCAATATTGTTTTTTTAAGATAAAACAACATCTGTCTGGTCAGCTGGTACCTAAAAAATCAAATTATACTTTCACAACAGCAAAACACTGGGATAAAGTTGGTTATAGTTGCTTTTTATTTCAAATATTATATGTATAAAAGGAAAAGATGTAATGTTTTAACAAGTATACATAGTATATTTACTTTATATGCTTTGTTGTAGTCAAAAAAGAAAGGAGTAAAACGTTCCAATAATACGACTACATGAGTTGAGTTCATTGAGTCATTTTCTTTAACACAAACAAAATTCGTGTTGGAGCTGCTATATAAACCTAATGAAAGGTAGTTGAGATAAAGTATCCACTATACTTGAAGTATATTAGTATATAGTACCTTCAAACACACGGCTCGACTAATTTTGGACGCTTTTGGATTTAGTGTATGTAGTGCAGATTTATAAAACATTACACACACACATAGGCAAAAAAAATATACAGCATGTTCTATAATTTGGCTGTTAACATTTCCTTTTAGTTTGAATAATAGACTCTATGTTACAAGTGCCAATTATTTCATTATTTAAATACCAAACTACTGCTTAGCTAAAATACTTTTGGGTGAGTTTTGTGTAGGTCTGTGACTAATACAGTAACATGCAATACCATCTTCCTTAAAAATGTACCTTTGAAATATTGTCTGTGTATAAAAAAAATGGATCGTAATATTTGATCACAAAGAAATAGCGTATTTATTAAATAAAAAAAAACAAATCACAAAGAAGTATAAGAATGGGTTAAAGGTCCAATAAATAGTGACGATATTTCAAACTTGTAAAAGGTATAAAAGCCGTGCAATTACTAATGAATTTTCCAATACTAAAATCAAGCCGTTCTCACACTCCCGACCTTTTAGGCAAAACAAGTCCTTTTACCTTTCACCCATAAAGTTAGCGTATTTGCTGCTTACTCTATTATCAATATCATTTATTTGATATAGTTTATTATTTATAATGCATCTGCACTCGAGAAGCATTGATTTTGATTATCTTCTGTTGATATTTATCCAGCAGTGTAAAAATAGCTTAATTTTCTTCAGTTTCAAAAAAATTAACCTAAGATTAGTAAAGTATTGGATAAGCGTTAGGTAAGCTCCTGTATTTGTGTTGAATGTTGAAGTTTGAGACTGTATACTCTTTCAGCCGTTCCTTTAAGTATGTATCCAATAAAAATATTTTTATGCTCATCTCATTAATATCCGGTATTTCAAAAAAAGATCACCACTCATGAAATCCATTTTTGTTTTGTTGATCAATAAGTGTGTAAGATATGACAAAACATCAGTGAGATGTTTGAATGTATGAGTGAATGGTTTCTGTTTGAACTATTATTTTTTTTGTAACTTGCTATCATATAGTAGTATAATGTATCATATGATATTAAACTAAATCGTCGCGTATTATTAACATTTTTAATTATTTATACGGGATACTCACGACACATATATTTCTATTTTATTTGTTTTTATTTTTTTGTCGACATCTATCGATATAATATCGACAAACAAAATTAAAAATATATTATGAGTATCCCGTATAAATAATTAAAAATGTTAACATACTGTATCATATGATATTATTTTGACTATAGAGTAGTACTAACGTACGAAAGACCGTTAATTGTTTATCATTCACTGTGTGGTGGATTTTGAAATGTAAGTCATCTTGCCAATTATTACAAAAATAGTAATAAAGGATGCCACTTTATTGCCAGAATACTAATGAAGAATTCCACTTTATTGCCAAAATACTAATGAAGAATTCCACTTTATTGCCAGAATACTAATGAAGAATGCCACTTTATTGTCAGAATACTAATGAAGAATGCCACTTTATTGCCAGAATACTAATGAAGAATGCCACTTTATTGGCAGAATACTTATACCCGTTAGCTATTTATGTAGCTGACGGCGAAATTCTTGGGGAAGTAGGATAAATAACGTCTCGATATATTCAAATGCAGTGTAAAAGCGAGTGATGTCGCGAAAAATAGCTAGTCATGTGGGTAATAGACGGTATGTATGTAAATCTCCCAGTCCGGGCTCTTATTGTGTCAACAAGGTATGCCAATGTGTTATATCAAATTGTTCCAATAGCACGTGAATAAAGGATTTCTCCGAATAGCTATGAAATATTCAAGGAATCTAAATAGGAACTGATTTGAAAGACCAGAGCTACACAGAACCCATAATAGGACAGGTTAGGAGATATCAATTTTATTCATTGCGCTTGCTTGTGTGTGTTTGTATTTGTATTGTGGGTTTTGTATAGAGTGGGTGCAAGTGAAACCGCTCCCTGCTGGCTGTTGCTGCATGCCGCTAGGAATGATCAGCACACTAACTTCATTTACCTGTTTCCGGGACTTCTTGATCATGGGCTGGGGTTTCAGCTCCTCGTCGGAGAATGCGCGCGTTCTTGGATCAAAATCACGCCCTGACGACGCCATAGAAAACGCTGGAAATGTCAAATGCGATTACTTAGGTGGTTGATTACATTATTTTATGATGTCTTACTATATTCCTTGTAATACATCTCCAACTGGGCGTTATCGGTCAGATCATCTATAAAACATTTCGAACGGTAGCATACCTCAACCTCCATAAGGCTGCGTTCGTATTGCGCGTCTTGATTGTCTTCACTACAAGAAGCCTAGTGAAATAAGGCCTTAAGATGTCAATACTACTACTCAGACGTCTGTCTTACCCATTAGTCTTACCTAAAGCCAAATCATGTCTAATAATACTACGTCATAGGTCTAAAGTCTAGTCACCAGGTAAGTCTGCGCGGGGAAAAAAATAACTATTAACTTTAGTCAAAAGTTACCAGAACTCTTACGATGAGTTTATGTCTTGTCAAGTTTACTATACTCGCTACCGTCTCTGCAAATTATTTGTATGAAAACTGCGCCTCTAGTGGTAACTAAGAGAAACATTTTAGACCAAAAGTGTCATAGATTTCGACACGTAACTTACCGATTGTAATCTATACCGACTCATTGTAAAGACTGTGATACACGGTGCCGTAGAATCATGGTATTTTCACACGATTTTCGGTAATGAGGTACTACTGCTTCATTTTTTTTTAATTATTTTGAATTGTTATTTACGGAGGAGGTGCAATATGTAAATAATCGCAAAACACCAGTTTATTTGTAAAACATCGAGAAACCTAACACAATTTGTACATATCGTTGGAGCAATACTATTTGTTACATCATTTGCCGGGAAAGTCCTTAAATGTAATAGGAACAATTAAATAAATAATTAAAAAAGACTTTACGGACGTACTATCTACTTTAAAATGTATAGTAAGTTGATTTTATAAAACGTGACGATCTTACTTGCGCGTATACTTATCTGGCGCGCATTATTTTTTTAAAAAATGATATTCCCTATAAAAAAATGACTTCCGAGAACTATCTAAAATCAAATAATACGAGTATGCAGAAGATTTTGCACATTCACATTTGAACCAGATATTAGAGTACGTAAGTGTTGAATTATTAAATTGTTTCTGAGATTTTTGCGACATAAGACAGCGAACAAGCGCACTATAGATATTAGAGATGCGTTCCTGTCACATAGCTAGGAGGAAAGGCATATTATGCAAATCTTCCGGCTACCGTACTCTTTGGATCGGAAAATGACGGTGCCATTATGGCAGAAGAAAAACGTGCTGGGGTGAATTTTTACCCGAATAAGTTAATGCTTAGTACTCTGACATTACCAAAATGGGCGCAAAATCCTCGCGAAATCGCCATGTTTAATCTGTGTCAGTCTGTTTTATTAAAATGACTAATTAAGAGTTATGATATGCTGTCTAAAAACTATAGTGTTGTCAACTACAGGAATCTAAGAAAACCACAGTAACAATAAGTTTTAGTCCGTCTTCCTGTCTAAAATAGACCATCTGCCTCCATGCCTGGTAGATTGAAAGGTGCGAGCTTTATAAGGGTTGTTACCATGAGATCGTTATCTTAACGCAAAATAGTATTTTTTACATAAAAAATGAATGCTGGTCGTAATCCCTTCAGCTACTAGCTGGTACAATTACGAATCATTATCAATTACCTCGTCAACTACTGGCAGGTCTATTACCTTTGTTAGTACCTATTTAAATTCATTCATAACTAGTCATACGGACGTTGCAATGGCAGTGTATGTTTTATCTCTTTCGTTTAATTATACCAAGATGAATAAATCAAATATATTCATTAATGGTATTTTGCAGCGTAATGTTAAGCTTCACACCTATTAATATTACCGTTAAATAGAAAACGAAAGTACTGAGCTTTGCGGTAATTGCAAGTACTCAAAACGTTGACTAGCTTTTTTATGTAAGAGGTCAGCGAACACAGCTCTCCCGATGGTATAAAACAACCTTGGCTTGTAGACACCATTGATGTTACAGGTGCTTCGATGTCCATTACCCAAGATCATGTAATGAGGTTTGGCGGCAACGAGGAAATACACGATAAACTAATTCCTTCCTGATTATTTCATTTGTGCACTTTCACTGAACGAAATTGTACAAAATGCCACCAAATTTGACTAATTTCACTCAATATCAACACGAAATTCAATAATTATGAAAAAACTTCGACCATCTTTTCTCTCGATGGCGCCAAAACCTACTGGCTACCTTACTAGTATAGAATATGATAAAGTCATTATGGCGGCCAAAACCGAAGAGAATATAAATACTACGTAATAAGAGGCGGGACTTCCATAGATACATAACAAACCCGAATTTTGTATGAAGTTTACTTGAAAAAGTATAACCCGTATAATTTGAAAGTAAGTCTAAAGGCATTCAGATATAAGGCAACTAGTGTCATATAATTTGAGCGAATAAAAAACATAGCAATTTTTTACAATTTTTAATTTTTTTATATGAATGTTGCACCAATCTCGCCAAAACAGGTAAATTTTTTATGGTCCTGCACAACACTCTACTACCAGTGGTCTTGTTGGTAATTTCCTATATTTTAACCCGTGCTCGCCTCTTATGAGCTACTTGACAGAGAGGCAGATAGCCTGTTGTTGATTTATTATTATGGTCTATTCTTCTTAGCAATCCGGACCAATACGGGGCTTATTTGGACCTATTATCAAAGAAATAAACATTTAAGTTTTTACTATTTGTATTTTTTTAGACATTGTAATCTTTTCTTTTAATACGGGCAGAAAACAGAAGCTCGATTTTGTAACATATAAGTACAACGTAAAGAAAAATCTTCACGCCCTTTATTCCCGAAGAGATGGGCCCAAGCGTAGAAGGCAATGGAACCACCAAGGCCCCTAATATTAGTCGACACTTAGTCCTTCTATGTGACGAACCCGGGTACGTAGTCAACGCCACCAACCATTACACCTTTGAGGTGATAGACATAATGCTAGTATTCAAAACGATTAATACGTACTGGAGTCAGCTGGTGACAGCGGCGGGTTGATGGTGTCGGGACTCATACAGTCGGATGGTGACGGCGACCGCTCCCGTTTGGTGACAGGCGCCTGCAAGCCCAGCGCTAGTCCGGCGCCCGCTCCGAACGCTGAACCTCCCAGGTGCGCACCGCCCAGGCCCTCGCCCGGCATTCCATTCTCCGACAGGAACTCATCTAGGTCCACGTACTGAAATACCAACAACAATAGTCACACGCCGCGCCATGCATCCCCAGAACCGAGCGCGCTCAGCGGGACGTCATAACGCAATATCAAATCGCAACGCTATAAACAATCGCAAAATTCGCAAGCATACAACTAAATATTTTAGGGGCACACAGAGGAAAGGATAAGGATAAACTCTATTACCTATTGCGGGTATGTTAGGAAGCCGACTGACACAAAAACACGCAGTAGGTAACAAAGTAACGATTACTGACTTCTTGTACCTTGAGATCGGGGTCGTAGGGAAGCGTTTTGTCCCACAGGTTGGGGCCGAGGAAGGCCGCCTGCGCTTCCCAAAGCTCGCTGTCATCTTTCTTGTCCTCGAGCACATCCTTAGTGTTCACCGATTTGCCTGCAACAAGGAGGGCAACAGCCCGGTCATTGCGAGCCCGCGTTCGACAACAGCGGGCCACCCTGCCGGTATCTTTGTACCGACAGTATTAAATGGACAGCAACAGGGTCATTACATAGGGACGAAGGCCACGCCGTTGTCGGGTGCTCACAGGGACACATGGGGCCAGAGAAATAGTAACGATAACAGTCAGCCCTTCCCAACATTTTTCACAGATTCTTAGGCCTTATAGGAGGATCTAAATGTTTGATATAATTTGCTCACAGACCCAAGAGTCTTTGAATTTAGCTTGGGAAACACTGTATAAAACAAATGATTACACGACAAACAGATTTAAAACAAGTTACCATATCCTTCTAACAGTTTTTTCAATAATAACTCATCAAAGGTTTGATAAAATCAGATTAGCTATTGTTATTACATTAATTGTATATTTACAAAATCGTATTAAGATATGTTTCTTAATAAGAATTAAGAATTAGATGTAACTTCAAGATTGAAGTTGACATTATACTCTACATTTAAGTTATTGTGATGAGTATAATTTCAATCTAAATCTTGGACTATATAGTCTGTGTTTATTAGTAAATAAATATATATGAACAAAATGAACTGTTATGGCTGAAGTACACTTTGGACTTAGGTGTTGAGCCAACATATCAGAACGTAGTTCGCACAATAGCAAACATACGAAGCAGACTTCTATTGCCTTGGTTGACGGACCAACATGCTGGGCCAATACTTTGGGCAAATGTTCACTACGCTCATAAAATGATGTAGGCTCAAATTGACGACGAACTTTTAATAAAATGTGGTGAAAATTCAGCAAGTAGATTGTTTTTCTTATTAGTAATCATTTAAAAATAAGCGAAGGGTTTAAGCAATATGATTGTTTACTAAATTCTTACAAGTAAAAATTACAATATAAATTATTAAGTAAATAAATAAAGTCCAATGTTGTAAAACTGTTTGTATATTATGATCGAAGTGTAGAAGTCGCATGGCTTTCCAAAACTAATCGCATTTGCGAATTGAAATAGACTAAACTAAAATAAAGTTTGATGTAATCGATTCGGTTTACAAAATTTTAGTAGAAAATATATTTGTCATATACAAGCAGTCTCGTTCAAGTTATTGAAAATAAATTTAGTTTAGTCTAGTTTGCATCAACAGGTTATGTACGTTAGTGTACTAGGTATATTTGCTGTTATTATGTATTTGACATAATATCTAGACAAGGGCATACTGTTTTCTAATTTAACATTTTTCCCTAAGAAGTCCTCAACTACCTTAAAATGTTAATTGTATCACAAGCACAAAAAAGAAAATGACCGAATTCCAGCTGCTACGCCTCCTGGTGTAGGTACCTACTACGTTTATATCCTACACATTATTGTTTTTTACTAGTAGTCAAACCTCTTTTTTGTTTTTCCCCAGAAATAAAACCAATATTTAAAGAACTGCTCTCCCCCTGCTTATTCTTGTATGCCCAAGATATTAACACTCATAGTGTTTTGAACAGATTTATAATGATGAAAAAGTAAATATAGATTTTCACTCAAACTCATCACACCATTCAAATTAACTTGACTGCAATTGAATCAATTTTAAATTAAAGTTCTTCAGGGACCTACATAAAAACGTTTGTGGCATTAGTCAGCAGTACCTCTTTATTTTGTCAGCACACAAGTGAAGTCGCGAACAAAAGTGATAGAGTGTGTTATTTGCCCATGTGAATGAAAGAGATAACATATTAACTTATACCCGAACCTGTCAATTGTAAACCATCTAGACCTAACTCAATTAAAAAATAATCTTTTTTCAAAAATGAGACGAAATAAAAAAGGTCTTATTTGAATCTTGCAAATGTATATGTTCAAGTACCTCTTCAAAAAAACTATTCGTAAAGTCGCTACCGTTCTAACACTACATAAAAAACAAAATTAGTCAAACTTTTTTGGTCGTGAATTGGAACGTTTAATATAATGTACTTAAAATTATCAAAAAAAAGTCTATTAACGAGACTGTAGCATCTGCAAATTACGAAAAAAAGAATGGATCTTAAATTTATTTATGCAAGGCTCAAAAATAATTTTCTTGATTGACAAATTTACTTTTGATTCAAAATAGAATATTTTAAAAGTGAAAATACGTTTTTGTACAAAACGAAAGCTCTATCACCACGAAGACATTTAGTACCCGGTTTCTTTAAAACTCACTCCGTGTATAGACCATTTTTTACAGCTGTCTCTGACTGATGTGACTGATGTCACTGATGTGTGTGATAATGTTGAAGATAAACTTCTTTAGGCGCGTTATGAAAAAATTATGAGAGTGAAATTTAAATCTGTCACACAAAAGCAACATTATGAAGTTGGCTGCTTTAGAAAAATGTTGCTACATTCATACTAGTCTTTTAGTTTCATAGACGTACAGGTGCGATTTATATACTTTTCGTTGCAGATTTTTCTGTAATAATGCCATAACCAAGTATATATTTTTTATAAGCAGTAACGTAGAATTAGCTAAAACTGGAAGTACTTGTCAGATTAGATTGTTATTCAGAATAGGAGGTTAAGTGTATTTTCTTCCTAGAAACAAATAAGGATGCTGAGAATCGGGAATTAAGGTTATTATAAGTTGAAGAAAGGTAGAAACGTACGTGAAACTACGGTGCACAGTTAGTGTATTATTATCATAGAAAACTATTTAAAAGTTTATTATAATGATCATTAAATTAATGTCTATCAGATGTTAGATTTATAACCGTTGATACAATAGCAATAGCGCAATTAAATAAAAATGACAGCAAAAAAGATGTTCAGATGATATTAAAAAGAAAATAAAATTCTGAGATATTTTATAAAATTATTTCCTTAACACTGTTATAGTTATATTGACTTCCATCTTCTTCAGACTTTTCTTTTAAAAAGGAGGAATATAATATAATGAAATTATAATAACTTTAGTTACTTAATTAAGTTTAAGTAAATGTTTTTTGTAGGCGAAAACTTGGTGTTTTTTTTTTGTTAAAGAAAACTGGTTTGCTTTTAATTACATATTACTTTTTTTAATGTTAGAATATGATGGTTAATTATGGTCATTGGTAAATAATTATGTTTTTGTAGTAAGTTTAGGACGTAAGACATTAAATCTAATGCCTCACGTATATTACGATTTCTTTATCAGTTTCGCGTGTAAAAAAAAACGTTTTGGGCGATCCCACTATTTCAGTCAAAGTCATGTAGGTAGTTTATTGTTTTGTAGCCTATCGCTATCAGTTCGTTTGTTGGAGGGTTGGGTAGCCAGTAGATTTGCACACGTGACCTAAGAACTGTACCATGGTTTATTTGTTATTATTATTGCACCATTATCATCTATAGTGTTTATAGTTGGCCGTTGTCTCTTACTATCAGAAGATCAGTTACTGCTTAAATGCCGGTTCGTTAGTTCAGTATTTCAGTTTGTCTGAATATCTGTCTCGTATCCCGGAAAAATTGATCCTTTTTATCTGTGGTCGAGTTTTATGGCAGCGTCTATATTCCTCGTACGCAACTTTAATGGTAAGCGAGTAAACTTGTAACATGTACTTACAAATTTAAATACGAGTGTAATGTCATTGGCAACCGTATCTCTCATCACTGAGTAACGAGTTTCTTCCCTATTGTCATCAATCATATGTATATAACAACAACTTAATCAAATCTTCAGTGGAAAGTGGATGGATCCCAGACAAAATGTGAACTGAAACAACTTGACAGCTTTATACTACTGCATTTTTAAATTGGCTGACCTAATCTAAATTTAAGCGAAATTATTAATTATGTGTAATATAACTTTATATAGATACCTTTAAAATACATTCGGATTTCCAAAGCTTGACGAATATAGCCGAAGCGCATAATTGAAACAGTACTACTGTACCTACGTCAATTAAATCGTCACGTTTCTTTCTTTCTTTAGGTATTGGCCTTCACGTTAGTATTTTGCCATTAGTCAAGTGTAAATTTGCATCAAATTTTAATTCAAGTTTGATCAATTATAATTAGTCATCAGTCATAAGTCGTCAGTAAGTCATGTCTGGGTCTTAAGTAAAACGGTGGCTTTGTTACTCAAACTCGTCTATTGAGATTTGGCGGCAGCGAGGAAATACACGATACATTAATTTCTTCATGATTACTTCATTTGTGCACTTTCACTTAAAAAAATTAATCTAATTCCCACCTAAATTAACTAATTCCACTCAATATAAACACGAAATTCAATAACTATGAAAAAATTATGACCATCTTCATTCACGATGGCGCCAAAACTCAATCGTCACGTTTACAACGAGTTTTGCGTTTTGCGAAAACACTCGCGTTTGGGCTATTGTCCACTACAGACACTGTTCAAAATTACATATAAATTTGAATTAAAAAGTAAACTTAATGAAAAGTGAATACTACGAGTACATGTGGCCAATACAATCAGGGCTCAGGGTATCTATTATCTAAAAAAATCCTGTCCTTTACAAATTAAAGTACCTTTATAGTCCATAGGCGGTCTTTTCGTTTTTTATCTACGTAAAACTCAAGCAATTATTACTTCATTTTCAAATATATAAAACATAATAATATTAAATTATATTATTTATTATTATAATTGTTGTTCCGGAGAGTAATTAGCTGTGTTTATTGCACTTTCTACGTACTGGGGCCGTTGACTGGTATTTGTACATTTTTATTTTTACAAATTTAGTGGTAAATAAATTCTTTTTTAAATTTCGAAGGTCTTACCACATTTTAGTTGTTTTCTTCAAGGAATAAAACAATTTATCGAATAGGTTGTGAAAACCTTATGTTTTCCAGTCTTGAAAATTTTAAGTATCAAGTGGCAGAATTTTACAAGGATCTAACTATATATCTATCACGTAGTTGATACTTCAAAATTAAGATACTGTAGTACTTCCTAATTAGGTATCTTCTGTACGTAAAGGTACAACTAGGCACCTACGACTAGCCGAAATTACTAGGTCCCACAATTTGATTGTAAGCCTTTCAACCGAGCACATCCCATCCCAGGCAACGTTGTTTTTCTTAGTGAAAAAAAAAATTGTTATTTGCCCGAGTAATTATATTCGCAATTTTTTTTTATGTTATAGGAAGGCAAACAAGCAGACGGATTTCCTGATGGTAAGAAATTCACGCCGCCTAGAGACACCAAAGATGGCAATGGTGCGTT
>NJDC01001120.1:109906-163369 GCA_002245475.1 Calephelis virginiensis
AAAACATAATAATATTAAATTATATTATTTATTATTATAATTGTTGTTCCGGAGAGTAATTAGCTGTGTTTATTGCACTTTCTACGTACTGGGGCCGTTGCCTGGTATTTGTACATTTTTATTTTTACAAATTAAGTGGTAAATAATTTATTTTTTAAATTTCGAAGGTCTTACCACATTTTAGTTGTTTTCTTCAAGGAATAAAACAATTTATCGAATATATTATCGAATAGGTTGTGAAAACCTTATGTTTTCCAGTCTTGAAAATTTTAAGTATCAAGTGGCAGAATTTTACAAGGATCTAACTATATACCTATCACGTAGTTGATACTTCAAAATTAAGATACTGTAGTACTTCCTAATTAGGTATCTTCTGTACGTAAAGGTACAACTAGGCACCTACGACTAGCCGAAAACACTAGGTCCCACAATTTGATTGTAAGCCTTTCAACCGAGCACATCCCATCCCAGGCAACGTTGTTTTTCTTAGTAAAAAAAAAAAAAAATTGTTATTTGCCCGAGTAATTATATTCGCGATTTTTTTTTATGTTATAGGAAGGCAAACAAGCAGACTGATTTCCTGATGGTAAGAAATTCACGCCGCCTAGAGACACCTAAGATGGCAATGGTGCGTTGCCAACCTGAGGTCAGGATGTTAGGCCTCGAGCAAAAGTAAGTTTAACGGCTACCTTATACTCCGAACCGGAACACGTTATGACGTTATGGCGGCAGGAATAGGTAAGGCAGTGGTACCAATCCGGGTGAGTCGCTGCGAAATTTTACCATCTAGTCAGATGTCACGATGTTAGTGATGGTAAGCCTATGCTCGCCTTTTACGAGCTGCCTGGCAAGAAAGGCAGATGGTCTATTCTGCAAAGGAGCCCGGACCAACACGGGCAAAAATTATTTAACATTTTCTTTTAAGTAGGTAAGGTCTCTTCATGCTCAGAAAATTGAGTTTATCAAAAATAAAACTTTAAAAACATATATAACATACAATATGTATATTTAAGTTAACCTACAACTCATAAAGTGTTTTAATGAAAATTTTATTTCAAAAGTATCGCTTATTTTCTTGTTTAGTGCAATAAACTATCGTAACCTTTGAAGGTTAACGTCAAGCTAAATTTCATATAAAACCTTATCAAAAATTGCTCATTTAAATATGATTTGGTATAATTTAAAGTCAGTAAAACTGCAAAATTCTACTGCAATTTATAAAGTAAACAAAAAAAACGCTGAACCTGGCTTTGCTGATGGTAAGAGATAACCGTGGCCTATATTCATCATAGATGTAGATACGTCGTTGTCCTGTGGTCAAGGTGTTGTCAAGTATACCGGGTACGTAATCCTCCGGACCGGAACAAGATACTGCCACGGTTGCAGGAATAGGTAAGGCGGTGGATTTACCCCTTTAACCTTGGCTTGCCTATAACGAGCTGCCTGGTAAAAGGCATATGGTTTATTGTAGACCGGAGATGTTAAATTATGTGATTAAGATGTATCTCAAAAGTAACTTTTAAAATTTCAATTATTTTTTTAATAACCTAACTAACACGAAACAGAACAAAATCCATTCGTTCGTAATAAGCACAACACCTTTTTGGAATCAATTTGCGAGGGCGGTGTTCCCAAACGAATATGACTTAGGAACATTCAAGAAAAGAACGTAGTCATTCCTTAAAGGTCGGCAACGCATATGATACTCCTGGTATTGCGTATTTCTGTGGGCGGCGGTGATCACTTTCAATTTTTTTTTAAATAAACTCTTAAAAGAATCGTTGATTTCTAAAGCCCCAGTGTTGCATACTTAATGTACAAAACATGTGGAAATTTTATAAATCTCAGATATGTATGGTTTTTTTTTACAGTTTGTTTGAAAATTTACTCTAAGCTGACGAAACCGCGGGAAGCACTAAGCACCTAACAAAAAAATACAATCGAAATCCGAACCACCACCCTTCTCAAAATCAAAAAGAGTACAGTATAGATTGTAAAAAACCAATTCGTACGTTTTTAAAAACGTTGTTTCTGTGTGAATTTATATATAAATCATGTTCTACATAAATTTGCTGTGTAGCAGCAACCGAGGAGACACGTGAGAGCGCGGGTTGGGGGCAACGTAGGCGAGTCACGAGGCTCTACACGCGTCAGCCCGCCGCGTGATCCGAAGAGGAAGATTCCCAAGCCCCTCAATACCAGCTATCCCCCTGCATTTAAATCTTGTCTGAATTAACATCGATTTTCTAACATCGATACTATCGTTACTGTCACAAAAAAAACATAAAAAAATAACTGTCCTGACAAACTTCGTTGTTTGTATATGAAAAATTAAAAGCTGTTTTTTTTTTAATTTTCTCACAATTTAATTTTCTTATCTTTTAAAACTTTCTTGGACTTCGTATATTTCGGCGATTTATTTTGTATATTATTTAAATGAATAAGCATTTGGTTTTTAGCTGTTTTGGCTTCTCTATTCGTAAAACATTTATTTCAAAAACAAAAACATTTGCATTGCACATATTTAAAAGAAAGGGAGGATAGAAGGGATTATGACGACCTTATCGCCTGCTCGTTATAATTTTATAATTAAGATAACTAAATTATTGCAATACTTAGTCATCATTAGGTATTGGAGTGGTATGTCACTACCGCATCGGTATCACCATAACATTGCTATTGCCATATCATCCAATACTCACCATTGTCCCGTGTTAGAGAAAACAATAGTCTATAGGCACGTGGCCTTTGATCGCGGATAAAAGTTAACGAAGTTTAAGAAAACTACTATGGTATCCATAACAGCCGTCGCTTACCAAGAAAAGGCACCTGTTTGTTCGCAATTTAAAAAGTTTATACTCGTGTAATAAAGAAGGAACAAAATAAAATTGGTCTTTAACTAATTTTTAAAAAAATAAGTATTCACTGGAGATCGCACGCACGTTTTAGGGTGACATGGAATTATATTAAACTAGCTGCCTATTGCGGCTTCGCTCGGATGTAAATTTTTTTGATTATAAATTTAGATGTAAGCTATCCTTTCAAATTGGATCAAACTGCACACGGTGTGCAAATTTGATTCAAATCGGTTAAGTAGTTTAGGAGTCCATCGCGGACAAACAACGTAACACATAATTTATATATATTAAGATTGTCAATTATAGGCTTATGTAATACATAAGGCTGGCAAGTTCCTAACTTAACTATTGCTAATGAGTTAGCTTTTACCTAGCGTCAAATTTATATATTTGACAGTTTAACTCATTATTAAATTTAACCCTTAACCCTACAAGATACCCTTAAAAACTTAATAACCCGGAAACGTCCAAGTGCCTTGAGTATGATAATGTATGCGTAGGTTAGGAATCTTTTTTGTAGTAATGTAATAAAAAACTACATGTTTTAAATTACTCTGTAATATGACAATATGTTTAACATACGACAAGTTGCAAGTTTTCCTGTTATTCTGCTTGATACATGTATTACTTACTTGTTAAAATGATAGTAAAAAAGATAATCTTATTAACTTTTGTTGAATTCCACAGTTGTTTCCAAAGTCTGGATTTGATAATGGAGTCCCAGGGAAATCAAAGAAAGTTCTTAATTTTTTTGGACGTAGACGATTTTCATATTGAAATTATAGTTGAATTTTGTAATTATAATACGCTAGCTGTTCCAGCGTACTTCGTTCCACTCGTTCAGTTTGTATGGGAAAAATTATATGCCTTGCTTATTTAAATTATTTTTTCTAGTTTGCTCTCACTCGAACGGGATAAAAGTACCTTTGCCCGGTTTCTGATTCCAACCTCTCCATCAACTCGATAAAAAAATTCGATTTAGCCGTATAAATAGTGTAACTAGAACGACTTTCTTAACACCTAATAGGTTAGTATTGATGCAACCTTTACAACAACTTTAAATCTAAAGTAAACATTAGAAAAAAAATAATACAAAACCCGGATAGGTTTTACATTTCGACATAGGATCGATTCTAGAAAATTCATGCATTAGATGTGTTTGGTAAAAAATATTGTATGGGCCAACAACACGTGTATGTAAAAGAGATAGACACGATTGTATGGAAATTCGGTAGTACTGGCGGCCATTTTTCAACATTACCCAGTCAAATATCTTTGCCATGTTTGTTATTATTGTATACAATGTATTGGGCAAGTCGTGTACCTTCGGGCACATATACTCTACGGACAGCATTTCATTCTCAGGAAATTTTAAGTCTTGCTGTTTTCAGTGCTTTTATAGGGATCCTAGATGTATGTGAACACTGATTCGCATTCGTCTGGACCCTAATTAAGGTAACTAAGTTTCCTCCAAGGTTACCTTTGTTGAAAAGAGTGTTTAGAGCCATCTAGAGCGTCTTAAGTCTAGCTTGTCTATTTCTACCATTATAATGACAATGTCATGTTCCAATCCGGAAGGTAGGGTAGCTGGTGGCCTTGCAAATTTGGCCTTATATCTCAGTCACAAGACAGAGACGCACCTACAACATCTATGGTGTCTATAGGCCACGGTTTTCTCTTACGTCAGGAGAACCGTATGCTTGTTCGATGTCTAAATAACACTATTACTTACTATTATATTACTTACTAGCTGTTGCCCCTGGCGTTTGGGATAAAAACTATCCTATGTGCTAATCCGAGATACCAGGAGTATCACAGATACGTAGCCAACCTTTAAGGAATGAGTACGCTCTTTTTTTAAGCTATCTACATGTATAGGAAGGTACTTTACTTGCCTCTAACATGACAATCAACGGTTCTTCATTTGATAAGAGCAATCCGTTACCTTTAGCAACGATAAATATTACTGCATACCTTACGTTCGGTTGCGAGCATAAGATAACTGGCAACTCTTATTTCCAGAACGGAACACGACAATGGCTAGTCGTTATGGTATGGCAGCAGAAACAGGTGAGGAAGTGACTCATGAAGGTCAGCTCCTACACAGGGGGCTTAACATACATACATACATGTAGGTTTAAGCCGTGTCTATACCTTTTAAACAGACACCAATTTTGTTTACCGGCATATAGATTTCATTACTCCTATTCTGCTGTTTTAAAGTTTTTTTCTATTTTTTTCTAGTTTAATCGATGGATAATTCTCTGCGTTGTTAACGTTTTTGCCAATAAATATTCATGATATTAAAAGGTAAGCATGTTCATGTCAATGATAATTAACATATTCCATAGGCTATTAGAAGCTAGTCGGATTATTAAAACTAAACATTTATCTCAAGAATCAGCACATCACAATATCTAATAAAAGTAAAATCAATTCCTAATCCAAATCGCGCAAATTTATATTACAAAAAAATGTAAACACTCGCTATGCACATGTTTTACTAAACACTGCCTAAAATTGTATTCTCAACCAACGAAATGTTGCCACGTCATCCTAGTGGCGTCTTATTGGTTGGAAGTCAATTTTAGACTGTGTTTAACTAAACACGCGTCTAAATTGTTTTTGTGGTAAGGTGATTCGAATTTTAGACAAAGTCGTATTTCGGTCCGGAGAGTAAGGTTTGGAGACTATAATTAGAGACTTTTACGCTCGTTTATAACATCTATGGTGTCTAAGGGCTACGCTTATTTACCATCAGAAGAACCGTGTGATTGTTGCTATCATAACATAAAAAAGCAAATTAATTGTTTTTGTAGAAGGTTTTAACTCAACTATATATTTAAGGGAAATATAAACAATAAAAACATGTTTAAATAAACACTCAAATCCAAAGATATAACACCTAACCCGTGTGAGAAGGCATATATACATATACTCTCTAAAAAGATTTTATTTATTCAGAAGAATGTGAACATAATAATTTCGGACCCAAAAAGTAAGGTTTTTGTAAATGTTTTCAGTATCTAAAACACAAAAGGTTTCCTTATCGTCAATTGGTCTGGTATTGACGTTTACTACATGAAGTATTGGTAGATTATTTCCCTTGTCGAGCAGCACAAGACATGTTTTCTTCAATTTACTATTAAAAATAACGTTGGTATTGGATTTGATAAGTTCCCGGTTGACAATAGGTTTGCCATCTACCACATCTATCACTTACTCTGCCTACCTCTTTATCGATATAAGCGTGAAAATACTTACTCACTTAACAAAACACACAAGTCCCTTAAGTTTTGATAAAAACTACTAGGAAATGATAAATTGGAAGAACCAATTGAATTAATTCCAAGCCATAAATACCAATACGTCGGAGCTACATGGGAATCTTAAGACAATGCGCGCACTAATCAATAGATAATTCCTTCCTTATAAAAACGTGTAAAGTGGAGATAGAAAGGAAATGTAGGAAGTAGGAAGTAACCCAATAAGTAGGGTTACGTGCGTCGCTACGCTTTCCTTGCGCGTTCCGGCCTGTGCGCAAATCATCAACGGTTGGTACAGGCCGAGTACTACTCGTAGACAGTTATTTATTGCTACTTTTTATGTGTTAAGATGCCGAAGAAACATCCCCCCTGACGACAGAGACAACCAGCGTTGGGCCACCGCCCAGGGCGCTAAAAACAAAAGATGCTTACACGCTCATTGGTTAAAATTCTTGTAAATTGATTGAAAAAAAAGTTAATAAACAAATAAAAGTATCTTCACGCCCATATCCCCGTAGAGGTAGGCAGAGGTACAACCAAGGCACCAACGACTAGCCGGAGACACTAAGTCCCACAATGTGATAGGTGGCAAGCCTATCGCCAACCGGGCACATTTCCAATCCCGACCAACAATTTTTTTTTATTAGAAAATTGGAAAAATCCAGTTTTCTTTTTGTTGGTCGACCCAGGATTCGAACCCGGGACCTCATGCAGTCAAGTCCAACACCCGGATCGCTAGACCACAGAGGCGATCAACAAATAAAATAGTTAAAAACTAATAAGTAAAATAATTGAATTTAGCAAAAAAGTTATTATGACTAAATAATAGCATATCAAAAATATCACTTAACATATCACATAATTGAATCTAAAACGAAAATAAGCAAATTATATGCTTGTGTTATGGGTGTTTGTCAGAAATACTAGAACATAGGAATCGACTTGTATTTTAAATATCCCTTTATCTATACTAATATTATAAAGTTGAAGAGTTTATTTGTTTGAACGCGCTAATCTCAGGAACTACTGGTCCGATTTGAAAAAATCTTTTAGTGTTAGATAGCATATTTATTGAGGAAGGCTATTGGCTATATATCATCACACTAAGACCAATAGGAGCGGTGAACCAGTAAAGTATGTTTAAAAATCGGGGTCTTTTTTCCTATTGAGAGCTTAACGAACTTTAAAGAGTTGTATTGTAGAGCTAAGGATTAAATAATTTCACTACGCGGGCAAAACCGCGGGTAGCAGCTAGTTTTTCAATAAGCACCAACACCGAGTTTTGACACGGAGCGGTTAAGAAAAGACAACAATGGTGGTATAAATTCGAAATTTGAATGAATATGGGTGAATAAATTCAAACATAGGTTACATTTTTTTCTAAAACCAACCCCCAAATGACTAATAGGGGGAAGAATTTTGAGCTTCTTTTTAAAATGTGATGCTTGGTAAAAAAAAATATTACGATATAACTGATTCAAGGCCGCGATGTCCAAACTTGAGTTAAAAAAATTGTCTAATGTCGTTCTCTTTGGTTGTTTGGACAGTGTCAATACTGACTGTAGCCTGTGACTTGGCCCATTCAATCTATTTAAAACTATCGAGGGCACCACGCATATAAAAAAATTAAGCTATTTTAAAAAGTCTCAACTATTTTTAAGCCCAAAGTTATTAAAATTGGTTCAGATGTTTTTACATAAAAATGGATATGCCAACATAAAAGACGTACTCGTAAGTTTGCTAAAACCCGTAACATTATGTTTCATTGTCATAAGAAATGAGATATATCACAAATTTTCGATCAGACGTTATTGGTATTTCAAACTTTGTATAACGCAACCAAATTTGTACAAATAGCATCTTGAGCAAGAACTATAATTAAAAGTATAAAAAAAGGAAATTATTGGAAGAAAAATTGCAAGACTTGCGACATTTTGTAAAACTTTTCCATCTATTTTTCTTACGGAAATATGAATATTTATGGATGTTACGTGGATTGGTCACATCAAGCTATAAACTCTTATAAAAAGGTAGAACTTCAAGGAAATAACTTAGCAATAGATAATGTAAAACTGATGTAATAGCCAAGTTACGTTATAGTACTAAATGAAGATATTCCGTGAGCAGAGACTATAATAGAATCTTCACGGCCAGATCTTCAAAGAGGTCAATATTCTTAAAGGAAAAGGATAAAAACGAAGGAGGCTGAGAAACAACCATGGTGCCCTTAATTATTCAAAGATACTTAGTCCTACAATGTGATAGGTGGCAAGCCTAGCTTAGCACATATCCAACCCCAGGCTACATTGTTTTTGGTAAAAAATTAATAAACACACTCACATCGTTAAACCACAGTGGTAATGGAGAAGTATATTTTTATAAATACTGCTAGAGAATATCATTTGATGCTCCGATAGAAGCGAAGTCTGTCCAATTTAATGTAAAACGTTCCAAAATCAACGACGACGAATATTTGTAATATAAAAAATATAAAAAAAACATTTTCCAGTGAACCAAATTGTGAATCTAAACTATTCTCGAATCCCCGATGAAAAAATTGCATCATAATTCAAAAAAAGATTCAATTTTGCTAATTTTTTTTTTGTATTGGTTATGTCAGAAGTTTGCAAGAAGAAAATTGCAAAGAAAGTGGGAAAAAACACATTTCAATTTCGTCTATACAAAATGTTAGTAGCTGTTAATGTCAGGCGAGAATTTGCCGGATCGGCTAGTATTTATATAAGTATGTAATGTATTTTATATTTAAACATTGAAATAGCAGCAATCTTGCTCGAATGTAAAAGGAGTAAGTGCGGAGCTGCAAGGACTGCTTCCGGACCGCCGCTCACCCACTCTCACTTTCAATACAAGGAGAAAGTTGGTCGTGACGTCATCGAACACTATGTAAGTAACAAAGTATAGACCGCGTCTTGAAATAAAACTAGTTTAAATAACGCGCTATATAATATACATTTTTAGCTTAATGTTAGCTAACCAAAGCTCAGTGATAATATTTCTAACGAAATCTAACTGTTTTTTAATTCCTTCGTTCTATATAATATACATTTTTAGCTTAATGTTAGCTAAGCAAAGTTCAGTGATAATATTTCTAACGAAATCTAACTGTTTTTTAATTCCTTCGTTCTATATAATATACATTTTAGCTTAATGTTAGCTAAGCAAAGCTCAGTGATAATATTTCTAACGAAATCTAACTGTTTTTTAATTCCTTCGTTCTATATAATATACATTTTTAGCTTAATGTTACTTGCTTCGCTCAGTGATAATATTTCTAACAAATTTTTTAATCCTTCGTTCTATATAATGTATATTTTCATCTTAATGTCACTTGATGGGCTCATATTTCTTACGAAATCTATCTGTTTTTCAATTCCTTCTGTCATTTATTTAATTTTCTCAATAATATAGAATATATTAATATTTAACGTTTTTAGTAATCAACGTCTTGTAAGAGTAAAGTTGATATTATAGTCTAAAACAGTGTAATAAGGACAATAATACCTTGTTAAGCCTTAATTTAATTAAGTGTATGTTTATTTATAAGATAGTATATGATAGTCCTAAGTTCATAATAATTTTAACCAGTACATTGGATTATTTGTATTCCTAAATTATAAAATAATGATGCAATGGCCACCTATTTTAGAAAAATAATTACGTTATGTATCTAGGATTTTTAAATATAACAACACCATTTTTAATTCTTGTCCGTATATCTCATCTTCATCATCCAATCGTTTAACTTGTCTGTGTTATTTGGACTTATATAATGTTTCCCGACTTCCGCTTTTCTGTTCGGTTAAGTTCGCTTTTCTATTCATCAATGTTCTTTTCGTTATTCATTATCCCTGACAGTGAGTCCATTAGCATATATGTATTGTTTTAAGATTTTTTTGGATCGGCTTCTTTTACCAGGTTCTATGGCAACTATGTAAGTAATTGTTACCGTTGTAGACGGTTACAACTTTCAACAAAGGCAACATTTGAGAAAACTTTGTTTAAATTTTGCGACTATTATTAAATTTGGATTAAATTTACGGTTCATACGGATGCAAAACAATGTTTACAACCAGTGTTTACAAACGCCTAGAACCCCTATTACGCAAAACATAACCGTACCACATTAGCCGACTTTCTTCAGTTTACCCATAATGCCAAGGACGTGACCGCCACTGTATTTTACAACAAAACAATTGAACGAGTTTTGATTGACTTTTTACTCTTTAAAATACAGTAGCTTAATCTAAATTCGAAGCTATTTTTCATCGAAATTGATCAAGTTATTAAACGACTAGGATCTCATAGAAAATGTAGATGCCACACGAGCTAATTTAATAACATTATTTGTTACAGATAAAAAAATACTAATGTCACTTTTCTTAGACATATAAATATAGATATATTTATGTGTACATTTATGTGTATTTATGTGTATGTGTATTTATGTGTATTTTTATGTGTACATTTATTTATATATTTTTATCCAGATGAGGGAAATTGTAAATGTTTGAATAATCTACGTATCCAAGTAGGCTGTACCATGCAAAGTCGAAAAAATAAATTACTTTTAATTTTTTTCGATTCGTATTCTCTTTGGTTAAAAAAAAAACACTTTTTTTGGTTAAAAAAATTTAGAAAAGCAAAAGGAATTCAATTTCGATTAACAGAAGCCCTCCAGCCGCCAGCGAAGTTAGATATACATAAATTTAAAGTTCTATTAAGGAAACAAAAGAGATATTCTAAAGTAGTCAAAACGGATATTTTGAAAATAGATGGAATCTATATCATTTCGTTGTAAGTCATGCTAATTTTCTTTTCAATAAATTTCTGTAGGCTAGCGATGTGGTTTTGGAATTTATCAGATTCATGGTTAAAACCCCGGATCGGGTGACAAAAAAATAATGTTTTTTTAATGTAACACAACAAAAAATTACCCGGTACATACTCAATACGCGGTTGGCTTTAGGCTTGCCTTGTATCTCATTGTGGGTATTAGCCACTTCGAGGATAAGGGCGTAAAGATACAAATTTTTCTGCCCCTTTACGTTTAATGAAAAGTGTCGAGCATTATTGGTCTTTTTAAAAGTTTATTTTTAAATATTGCTGCAGTATACATATCCCTGAAAAAAAAAGAAATGATCTAATTGCAAACTAAATTCATTAAGCTAATATTACGAGTATGACTCAAGGATACACGAAAAAACTTATTATAAATGAATATCCAGACCTCAAAACATAGATATATATGTACTTCCCACCAATTCTACACCTTTATAAATCGAACCTCAGCCTCGGTTGACCGGTTGAGTTAGAAGTATATGGTAAGCTCAAAAACATTGCTATGGTCTATAGATACCTATAACTTATACATAAATATAAGTTGATGTAACTTAATTACTATTTATTATTATGATAACTTCGTTACAGAAATTTACTCACCAAATGTATGTTACTATAATAATTAAACTTTTTCACATCTAAAATAATTTACTTTCGTTTTTACTCAGTAACAATCAACGCAAAGATTTTGCAATATGAATTTATAAAATAACAAAAACAACTCGTTTTCTAATGAAAACGAAATATCTTTTAAAAAACAATGACGCGATTTGTTAAAAATTCGGCGTCTCTGTCAGATTGGAGAAAGTTCCGTTAAAAAATTTAAGAGGCGAGCGTTTGTACTCTCACTTTTCTGACCGCCGAATATAAGAAGCGAAAGTGGCCAAATACACAAATTGCCCTTTGATATACTATTGCATAATTGTTTTGTTTTTGTACTGTAATTCTCAGAATATTTAAATTTGCTCTCATTTTCCTGTCCTTTTTTTTCTTAATTGGCTTTTGTTCATTGTAGGGACATTGTTGTTCTTTTACAGAAGGGTAAAATTGGCATCTAACAATCTGCAATGAGTATAACAGTTGATTTACGGACATTTTAGAAATATATCATCACTGTTTTAATAAGACTAAATCATATTAATTGAAAACGAGGTAATATAGGATAGATAGATTCTTTACTGAAGTAAAAGTTGGAACATACAAAAAATTTGTACTGTAACAATGCACCAGTATTACCTACCTATAGCTATTTACTTGATGTATGAATGACTTCTTAGCAATTAGTATTAAGGTTCGTTTTTTTATAAACAACTAGAGAATTAAGATAATCCGTATTAATGCTTTATTTTGTTAATGGTTAAATTATTGATAAAATGTTTTAAATAAATGTTGCTAACAAACTATTCACTAAAACTGCATGAGGTCGAATCCCGGGTCGGCCAACAAAAAAATATGGGTTTTTCCAATTTTCTAATTAAAAAAAAATGGATTAGAAATGTGTCCGGTTGGCGATAGGCTTACCACCTATCACTTTGTGGGACTTAGTCAGTGTCTTCGGCTAGTCGTGGGTGACCTGGTTCTGCCTCCGCCTACCCATTCGGGGATATGGGCGTGAAGATACTTTTTATTATATTATTAACACGTTAATCTTCAATACACGTCGGAGGGTAACAAAGTTAAAACTTGATTTTAAGATATTTACTAGGCTTTAAAATATATTTTTCACATTCTATTAGACTAAAATAATCAACAGTCTTTAGTTAATAAAGGCTAAAGTCTATCTATGAATTTTAGACTCAAATATTGTTATAGTATGTAACAATTCATATTAACAGTAATGATCTGTCTGTTTATTTGTCTATCTGTCTGTCTTCCTGTTGCTCTTTCATTGCTAAACCACGGAACAGTATTTTGATAAAATTTGATATGCTCATGCTTAAAGTTCCGAGTTCAAACATAGGCTATTTTTTTTATCAAAAATCAACCCCCAAAGGACTACACTAGGAGATGAGAGTTTGTATAAAAATCACAACTATTCTAGGCTATTGAAATCGCGGGCAATCAGCTAGTTAAAAAAAATTGTCGGGTTCTAATTAGACTTCAACAATATTTTGGATAATATACGATTTAAGTCCGTTTTCTAATAATTACAGACTAAAAATATTACTATTGTAAATTTTAGATATTTTCTAGGTTCTACAAAACTAGAATAATGCATTTGAAGTTAGTTAAAAGGGACTAAACTCGATGTCTAAGAGTTACAGACTAAAACTGCTACTATTGCAAATATTTGATATTCACCAGGTTCTATTAAACTAAAATAATATATTAGAAGTTAGTCATAAGGTCTAAACTCTATTCCTAATAGTAACAGACTAAAATTATTATTATTTTAATTATTCGATATTTGCAAAGTTCTATTAAAATAAAATAACGCAATATTAATTAATAGGGTAATAAGTAATGACTCTTATATCAATTAGTTACTTTCTATAAGAAAAATATATTACAGTACTAATATTGCAAAAAAATGAAAGTTGGTTTTAAGGGGGAAAATTTAAGAATGTTGTTATTTTTGACTCATTCAAAAGTAAGACAAACATATTTTGTTAAAAAAAATGGTTTTTGGGATGAACTACCCTTATCATTAAAATGATTTATAGAAATAAAAGCGCTTTAATAGTTTACGTCGTATAACTAACTACCTGACCATAGATAAACAGGTAAATTTCATGAGAATTGATCGAGTTAGAATCGGTGGTACTAACACTGTGATACAAGAAAATATGTCAGATCAGCTGTTTCGCTTGCGATAACTTAACAGCTTAACTATACTATCTTTCAAGTTGAATTAAAACTGCACACGGTGTGCAAATTTCATTAAAATCGGTTAAGTAGTTTAGGAGGTGGAGGAGTATATTAAGCTGTCTTGCTGAACATCGTTTCAGCCCTTCAATTTAAGTCAGTAAGGGAAGAATAAAATATTTTTTTCTAGTTTCCTCGCAATTTTTCCCATCTCCTTTATCTTTAAAATCTTTCCTGGACTTTCACAAATAACTCAAAACCAAAATTAGCCAAATCGGTCCAGTCGTTCTGAAGTTGCGCGTACTTGTACATACTGACAAACATTTTTTTTTTATTTTAATTTTATATCACTACATACCTAGTATAAAACAAAGTCGCGTTCTCTGTGCCTATGTCCCTTTGTATGCTTAAATCTTTCAAACTACGCAATGGATGTTGATGCCGTTTTTTTAGAAGATAAAGTGTTTAAAGAGGAAGGTTTATATGTACATTTTATACCCGTGCGAAGCCGGGGCGGGCCGCTAGTACATTTCAAAGATTAAAGCCTTCAAGTAAGGAACTGAGAACCAATGCTGGCGTGTAGCAGGGCGTTGCGAGCGTCATCAGTGGTGCCGTGCTCGGAATGCCGTTGATGCCGGTGGAAAGCTAGTGTTGCGCAACAACTTTACTTCCTACTCGGGAAATATAGGTGAGGAGTGTTACAGAGCATTACGGGGTGCGGGGAGTGGGGGGACCAAGCGGGAAGTAGCCGTTACTGTTGCGCAACGGAGAAAGCAATGGTTTTCCGGCGACGCGAGTTCATTTTCGTAAACGTGCGAATCGAGCGAAAGTGTTTTGAGAAAGTGGCGAGCTGTAGGTCTCAAAAACTTGATACAGTTTGTACGCTTGTCAGTGTGTGGCGCGGACGTGTGGACGGCGGGCGTGCTGTCCTTGACATCATGCAAGTGCATGCTTAACACTTCTGTTTACACTTGGAAATAGGTCCCACTTGTATGTTTGTGGATCTGGGTGATATGAATTACATAAAGTGTACTAGAGGTACCTACGAACTGAATTTGCATTACCAACTAGTTGCGTGTTACTCTTACCCTAAGGAAATTTAAATCAGTAGCCCCTTGTCTTTCAAAATAATTATTATCTGCCATCGGATCGGAACTCCGTTTACACTAAGGATATCGGAATTAATAAACTCAGCGAGACAGTTGAGTTGTATGTAAAATCATACAAATGTCGAGCATATCTCCTAAAACTCTTTTAACAATCCCAAAATCAAGTATAACCTAAAAGAAATGTAGAACATTTAGCAAACACTGCAAAGACTTACGTGTAAAAATGAATTTTTCAATGTTACCACATAATATTAGAATAAAATGTAAAATCACATAACTTATACTAATTGTACAGAAATATTAAAATTAAAAATGTTTAATTTTAAAATTAAAAACGACAGAACCTACACAAACTAGAAACAACTCAAATAAATAACATCTTCTTCTGTGGGGCCTAAAAAATAATAATTAGCGAAATAATATATAATTAGATTGTTCGTTCATAAGACGCACACCTCTATCTAAACCAAGATAATTAAAAATTCATGATTTTTGAGTTGTCTCAGTTTAGATCTAAGAGTGCGACGTATTAAAGAAAAATAAAGAGATAATTTAAAAATTATATAGCGCACCTAAACGCAACTAACTTTTTATTTACCTGGATTCTTACAATACTTGCCACCTTTGCATTAAAATAAATATTACCCAAAAGTTAAACTGAAAATAAAATAATGCGCAAGCAAACATAAGTATACTCGTTTACAAAATACTTTATGCAATGTTAAAAAAATACTTATCGACTTTAGATCGATCCACAGAAACTTGAGAAACTTACTAGTAAATAAAATATATATCAAAATACTCTGCATAAAGTAACTGTGCAACTTAAATATAAATTTCGCTTTCGAAACAGTACTTGTAACAAATTTATTGTATTATTTTAAAGTATATTAATATTATTCATAAAATAAAGACAACAATGATGATATACACCATGTGCACATGCAAAAAAAGGGATGACATAATTTGAAGATTTTGTAGGACACAAAAATAATATTTACGTTAAGTTATGCTTTAGATGCACTAAATAGAATAAGATATTAGATAATGAAACATAGTTGATCTTTATCGCACGTATGTCTTAAAGTTGCTTTTGCTTCTGTGTGAACAGGACGGATACGTTTTGCACAGGGGCGATAGAACGACACCTGTCCAATATTTTCATCAAACTTTTTTTTGCAGTCTCGGATGTTCTGCACTCCAAATATTTATCCATACTTACCTGTAGAGGAAGTTTGAAAATTAATAATCCAGACATTTCCTGGTGAGATAAGTCTAAGTGCGAATGTTTTTTTCATAGTTATTTATGTCTTAGTCCGTCTTGTGAGGTTTAACTTTGCAAAAGCGGTGAATTTTTAAACCACTGGTTTACCCCATACATACCTATAACAAAAAGAAAGTAAATTTTAGACATTTTTTTAAATCAAAATAATCCTGAAATTAAAAATGTTAAAAATGTTCAATAACTCTTAACAAAATCTATGTTTAACGACTAATGTAGCCAAAAAAACATGTCGATTACGTCAGCTTAGTAATAAAAAAATAAAAATCGAAATCCGTCTTTCCATCCAAAAGTTAAACATAAATGATAGATAGACTAATATCATTCCGCTTTTTCCATCAAGGGTTAAACATAAATGTCAAACAAAGAAAAAATGTTTATAATATTAATAGACATTTTTAATATTTAAATTTTAGAAGCGAAAAGATCTTGATATCTTATTTTAGTAAACTTATTTGTGTTTTGGTAATTCACGTACCCGTATTAGTATGTAATAAGACATACATTTATATAACTTTACTTATTGCTAGCATTATTTTGTAATAGTAATGTTGTTACTTAATTGTTTACTGAAACTGAAAAAAATATATTTGAAACTTAGTGATGCTTTAGGGTACCGTGATACCCACTCCTTAGGATGTAATCTTCCGTTAAGCTTTTGATTTAGACGCCTTTAAAAACTACTGTTACAAAAGAGTTTGTTATACCTTATGGTGCCCCTACTCTAAGATATCATATACACGGGGTTTAACGTTCAAGAAATCCTGTAGTCAAATTTGTGGTTTAATTAATACTTTGTTTTAATTTTTTCTTCTTATTTTAAGTTCATTTTTATTTGTAATAAAATGTATACATGTAGAACACTTTATGGGTATTACAAATTAGGATGGTAGAAAACTACATTTCTCTGCGAAGTATATTTTTTGTGTTCACCAATTAATATGTCATTGATGAGTGTAATAGTACACTTTTAAAATGCCAACAATTAAACGGCAATGATCTTGGACCCCAACAGCCTTAAAAATGTGTTAAGTGTTTTGCATATTGGAGTGTTGTAAAATAATTTCTCCTATTGTACCCTTGTTATCTAACTTTTAAGCAGGATTAACATTTTTTTATTATTACCTGCTTCCTAAAAGGATAACAAGCGTGGCGTTTTACTGTTAAACAATAACGGTGGCTATTTCGTAACTCATAACCCTCGCATTCTCACCATTAGGGCATTAAAACTCCGAGTGCGAATTCTTATTTAAATAGCAGATTTCACCGTTTAAACCGATCTTAATCAGTTTTACCAACTTTCACTCACCGAGCCTCAGAATCGTGTGATTCAGCATTATTTTTTTATTACAATACATATATATTGTATAAAAAATGCTGCGCCTGTCTGTACAGTGATAAATACTTTTTATAGCGAACGGCGCGACAAAGCTATTGTTGTCTCTCACCACCAGGAGAGCCATCTGAGCTGATGATAAGAGACGACCGATATCTATAGACATGACAAATCTTGCTTACGACAGTGTGCGTAATATTTACGGACGAGTTCATAAGCTAGTCTAATAGGTTAGTGTAGTTAAAGGTGTCTTATACCGAATGTTTTCTTTTGTGGTTATGGTATAACAAATATTCACCGCAAAAAGAGCTTAAATAATAAAATAATCCAAAGTCTTATTAACTTGCCTGACGTCAATTTTCTGAAAAGCAGCGAAAAAAAAAAAGTCTCCTTCGATGGTAAGATACCAGTCGTGGCCACTACAGTACCCACAATACAGATTATAAGTCGGTCGCTGTCGGTATATTTAACTATACTTATAGACTATAAGCTATAACATTTTAAAAATATTTTATTCTACCCTTTTACAATATTTTTAATTTATTTAAATATTTTTATACTCGTATATCAAATAAATTCATACTAATACTATAAACGCCAAAGTCTGTTTGTCTGTTTATTACGCTTGCATGGTTTAACCAATACGCTGATTTTGGTTAAAATTTTATGTGCATATAGCGGAAGGCGGGTCTAACATACGTCCAAAAATATAATATGGGCGATGAAAGTTTTTAAATCATCTTGAAGTTAATCCAAGAAGCTTAACCTATTTTACTGTGATGAAGTCGCGGGTAAAAAGGTAGTAAAATATACACCTTATACATAAAAATCCCCATTTCCCTTGATCACATCACTCATGAAGGGATGGACCAGTTTTGTTAATATATATGTATATTGTTTTAGTTCTAATCAGGTTTATATAAAGAAGATAAAAACATAGTACCTAGGTAGTAGAAAATATTCATTTTAGGACAGGACCGTTGAATCACCTGGTAGAGATAAACAAAAACACATGATAATATAATTTGTCTATCATGCGCCCAGAGTAATATTTGTTCTCGTCCCTATTATACTTTGTCTATTAAAGAAGATAGACTCTAATTGTGTCGATTGACTCGAATAATTTGATACTCTCGAGATCTCGTGTTCTCCCGTACTTCCCTATAAAGTTTGCCTTCCACTACCTTTAGTTCTACGCTATAGGTTGCGTACACATGCTGAGCGTATAAATATCGAGTGTAATTTTAACGTGACAATCACATGTGCATAAAAATTACATATAATTCTTTGGTACGTGTTTGTCATCTAACCCCTCATAAACTGTTTAAGTGATATACTTTTGATTCATATGCATCTTTTATTTTGTGGATGGTTTGAAAACTAAACTAGATGCAGTAGGGCGATACTATCGGTATGCTATCAAAGTCGGTATGACTCTTTATTCCTTACTTGTTTTTGCCTGATAGCTATAAGTATATCTAGCATATTTGTGAAATATTCAAATACTTGCATATTTTACGTTACATTTAATTACAATAGATTTGCACATACGACGGTTGGAGGAAACTAAACCTAAGCTCCAACACTTCTCCAACTGTATTTAACATTTTTGGATATTGCGGTTCCAGTATTTATTAGTGCCTTTAAGCCAGGCAACTCATGATGGTCGTGTCGTCGTCTCGATGTCGTCGAACATGTGACAATATTTTCAAGAGTACCGTCAATTTAAGCCAGGCCACTCATGATGGTCGTGTCGTCGTCTCGATGTCGTCGAACATGTGACAATATTTTTAAGAGTACCGTCAATTTAACATGGACGATCGCCTGAATTGGCACTTTAGTTGTGTTGTTGTTATATCATTTGAACTCATTACTATTGTATTGACATGAGACATTGACATGACAGGTAAGGTAGCTGGAAAGATTTTAAACTTCGGTACACAAGAGACTAGAAATAACCACTACCATAATTTGAAGTTAGGTACTTAAATACTTGATAATAAGTAATACAAATTTACAATCGCTATAGTTCCCTGACAACAGTGAGATCCGAGAAAGAGTGGGATTGAAAGAATGTGTCGGTATAAAAATGAAAAACGGCATGCTCAGTTGGTCGGTAATGTGGAAAGAATGACTAATAAAAGATTGACACAACAGATTCACAACGTGAATATGGATGTATCTTGACATTTCTCAATTAAATCGTACTGGTTTTGTCCAAGGTTGGTGTCAAGAGTCTCCAAAACCGGCTGGTTTGGAAAAGAAAAAAAAATAGCCGGCAGGTTTGTAAGGATCGTGCCTTTGACTTACATTTGACACTTGATACTCTGCCTAAGTAAGGGACTTAAAGAAGATATGTATATGTATGTATGTATGTATGTATGTATGTATGTATAGTTTCACGATTGCTTGCCAAAAATGCTTTGATTTTGTTAAAAAATTAAATAAACATTTTTAATGGTTTGACCCGGAAACTGAATCTCCTGTAGTCAACGCAAACATCGGATCACTAGTCCTTTATACAAAACTAGTGAAATTTCCTACATTTATTAGTATTATATTCGTCCATAATAATTCTTTTTATGATAATGGAAGGCAAATCAGCAAACGGATTTCGTGATGGTAAGAAATTCACGCCGCCTAGAGACACCAAAGGTGATAATGGTGCGTTGCCAACCTGATGCCGGGATGTCAGTCTCGAGAAACAGTAAGTTTACCGGTTACCTTACTCTCCGAACTGGAACATGTCAACGGAAAGCAAACGACGTTATGGTGGCAGGAATTAGCGGTGGTACCAATCCGGGCGAGTCGCTGCGAAACTCTACCACCTGGTAGGATGTAACGGTGTTGGTGACGGTAAGCCTATGTTCGCCTTTTACGAGCCTGGTAGAAAGGCAGATGGTCTATTCTGCAAAGGAGCCCGGACCAACACGGGGAAATTTCTTTTTTGTTTTTACGCATGAGTATAAATTTTAAAAGCAAAGGGTTATATCATTTTTCTTTGCCTTATTGTGTATGACCATGTCTTAAAACGTCAGTTACAAAACACGAACTAGACCTAAATACTCCAACGTTTTACATTGACCTTCTTGTATAATACATCACAAACTATAACACGACAATCTTACGATCTGAATACGAAAAATACATCTATTTTTATTTTATGTGTCACAATTGTATGTAGTTAAGCAGAAAGGACCCAACCCACATGAACACCAAAATTGAGTGAAACATAATAAAGACGTCGTAAAGCTTAAAATACTTTCGTTCAGTAAGATTTTACAGATAAACAAAGCTATGACATTTGTATAATTATTAGATACTAACCCACATATATGACCAGTACATATTATTATAAATATATAAACTTCAAAATCAATTATCTCAAAACTAGTAAAATGAGGATTGGATCCTTTCTGCTTAACTACGTCCAATTATTAATAAGTTATTTTAATAAACAAGTACAATTTTTAATTATACAACAAATTGTCCCATTAACATTCGTGTTGTGACAACGTGTAGTACCCTTACTAGTCCGGAACATGTGTTTCCCTGAAAACTAATTTTCAGTACTTAATTCATTTCTATTTTTTAAAACGCGGATAAAATGAACAGAAGAGTTTTTTATACTTAATCTATAGGTAAATAAAGGTGTATTATTAAGTGTCAAAAGGCCACCAGTAGGGTTACTCTTGAATCTCGATATCATGCGAATTGGAAATTGGAATCGTATATGACACTTTAGGTACTTTTGAACACAGAATTAGGGGATTGTTACATTTAGTTACAAATAAATTCGACGAATAGGATAAAATAATTTACTATTTACTATTAACTAAATGGTAATAATTCGCCAGTATTGTGTTCAAGAGTACCTAAAATGACATATTCGATTCCAACTTCCAATAATGCATGAATCGAGCTTCGAGAGTAACCCTACAGATCGATGTTTATAGGTTTTAGTCGGTTTATTTATTATAAACTCAAAAAGCATTATTAACATATTTTTTCAACTTTTAATCAATATTTAGCAAAATTGTTAATTAAAAAACGTGTTACACTATTTTAAGTAGAAAATGATTATAAAAATTGGCAAAACAATGATGGGATGGGAAGGAAATATTCTGGCAATGGATTTTAGAAAATCTCAGAAAAATGTGGGTAGGGTGAACATATTTTTTTTACTTACGTAATTACGCAACTTAACAATATTTTCCCTGAAGTATTCTGAGTACGCGTAATGCGTATATGGAATCATAAAAATACGTTCAGGATTTTTGCGAAGTATTCCATGTACGCGTAACTTACTAACATTTATGCATAACAATTTTTTGTACGAAGTATAATCTGTGCATATAACCTACAAATTTTTCTACGAACTATTTCGTATACAAACAACGTAATGATTATTTCACATAATGATTATTTCAACGTAATGATTATTTCACTTAATATACATTTCATCAAATGGCTATGATTACAATTTAAAATTGTTTTTTTAAATTTTTGACGCAAATCTGATACAATTTAGAAATATTTTTGTTATTATATCGAAATAGTTTAGCCCAAAAATACCAAAGTTTTTGATGAAATATACTTGAAGAGGTGGACAATTAATTATTTTTTATTTATATACTAACTAGTTAACCCTTAAAAGACCTATTTATATATGATTATTGAATTCGAATATTAGTACACTAACAGTTAGATAAAAATTATATTTTCATTAACTTTCTTAATATTTATAATATTCTGTTAAGATATACTTATTTTGCTTTCGTTCTTCTCCTGAACTTCACGCATGATGCGACGAACAAGGGAAATAAAGATTAATTTTAATACCTAGTAGCTAAGCCGATAGATATTGGTCCTCGCCTAAGTGTAAATGTTATTTATTTTCCATATGAACCTTCTCATGGAAACGACTAATAGGTACAGCGAAAAAATATACAACGAAATCAGTCCACACGTTCAGCAGTGAAGTGATGGCTATAGGAAGTAGGCATTCATTTTTATATTTATGAATATCTCCAAGGTAACCTATGATTTTATAATATTATATGGAAACAGATCAAGTATTATTTGGCATATTTGACATATAATTGATAGTAGTACCAGAATGTGCGACCATTTTTTTACTTTCCATTCATTTCCGAACTGTTAGATCATTAAGTTGTGGTATAGAGAAACTATTATCCTAAAGTCAGCGCGTTGCTTCAGAAGAAAAGTAAAAGTCGTCAGGTGTTCAGCGGGGAGAGAGGGGATGCGGAAACTAATGTTGAAGATTACTTTTACTCTCGCTATGATGCAGCTTGTGCAGTCGACCATTCTATGTACTAGCGGAATATCTCATTCATATTTATTTGAACACGCATCTGTATTGTGACATTTATCACACACATCCGAGTAAAAAAACAACAACAGTTAGTTTATAATTCGACGGATTATACAAAACCATGTTTTGCATATTATAGCCTTTTTATTACCGCTGACAAATGTCAGTACTCGCCATTGTTGTGTTCCGTGTCGGAGAGTACCTACCCTTAAATAAACACACCTGCCTTAAAATCTGCAAAAGCGTTTCGGTATTTATTGGTGACATGTACGTTAGTATTGAAATTAAAGTCAGTTTTTGGTATACTTCAAATAATACAAGTATCAACTTCAATTCAGCTTGCTATCTTGATCTGATTGACATTTGACATTTTTGATTTGTTGTCATTTGAATTATAGTAGTTGTTAGATAGTTGGTTGCTGTTAAAAACTTGTAACTGGCTTCCTATTATTATTATTTTTTATACCTACTGATTTCGTTATACCTACCTGTCGCTCTTCCATAACTTAATAAATAATTTAAAATAAACCATATAAATAAAACTAGCACAATTGGTTCATATAAAAAAATGATTCATATAAACAGAGTTTTTGGAGATAGGTCCATTATCTATACTTATAATACAACTAAATCAGTTAATGGAATGTTCTTTTACAAACAATTACCAACAAGTGGGGATATAGAATACAAAACACAAAACTAAGGTTTGTCAATTGTTTGTCGGTTTGTCTGTTAACCAAATTTTGTGTAGAATATGGCCCTGGCCAACATTAAGGATTTACTACGGGATCTTTCGTTCAAATCACTTACGGGGTAAGTGGCTGTACGGCACTACTTTCAGTGATCTAGTTAATGACCAATAATTTGTCCTGTATTTGCCTATTACGAACTGCTGGCAGGGAAGTTTATAGTCTATTCTACTACCCAGCCTATTGATATCCAGATAAGTTTTTATGGGACATATAAAATTCTTATGAGTTTATATATCATTCACATGACCTTGAAAGTTATGGTGGGGGATGAGCTTATTCAATAACTGTTTTCAATCCTATTTTAGGCTTTAATTATGTTTTTAAATATTACTTTATAACTTTATCTTACAATGATGGTGATTCTGCTGTTCACAAACTAAACTTATTTTAGAAGCATGCTATCTTTTTGCAATAATACAAAAACAAAAGAGATGAAACATTTTAGACATGTCACATTAGTCCGAACATGTCAAATTGTGTTTTTTAAATCAAAGTTTTCTGAGTAAAAGATTAAACGTCTGTAGAATTGTAGTGTACAGATTCATCTGACAGCACTAAAAGTGTTTTGTCTCTTTTTCTTACTCGCGTTGAAAAAAGATACCGATAACATAAAATTAGTTTAATGAGTGCTAAACAAAATTACCACCAATGCCTGCATTAAATTAGTAATTGAAATATACATTTGATTGAAATTTAAGTTTAAATTGTAAAAAGAAACAAAATAATTCAATGAGATGAAAGTTCTTTCTTGAGTTGATACGTTGGCAAGACTACTTGATAATTACTACTTTGAAAGAGAAATATAATAATTCTGTAAACGTAAGCGTCTACTAATTGAAGATAAGTAATTCAAAGTAAATAAAACAGCGTAATAATTAACTATATCGCATTTTATGGTCATTAAGTTTTGTAATAATTGACTGACATGTATGTAACCATATACATACATTTATAACTACGGAGAAGTAATCCATATTTATAAAATTATTAAACATCATTTGTCAAATTAAACAAATTGTTTTGACCGCGTCTAGGGGCTAGCGAACGCCTGGGTTCGATTCCTGACAGGGGCAGGCATTTGTGTGATGAATATTTAGATATCTAAATTTCGGGTATGGGTAACTACCAACAGGATAACAACTGTTATCCTGGTTTCTATTTATGTTCTATGTATGAGAATCGTTGACTAATACGTATAACACAAGCACATAATTTGCTTACTTTAAGGTTGAACTCAATTTGTGTAAATTGTCCAGGGACAATTATTTATTTATTATTTAAATAACTGCATAGTTAACAAATTCTATGCACATACACAAATATAAGTATCTATCGTCGGGAGTCGAAACCGAACCTGGCGGGTGGACGGTGGAATTACGAGTTCTCGCTAACCCCTTGACCAAAGGGGCAGTCACGAATGCAACAAGAATTTTTTTGTAACACTTTTTGTTATATTTCATATGTTATGAGTCAAAATTATGTCAAAAGTATTATAAAATTTTGCCTTTTTTACTAATAGTATTTTTTTTATGATATTGGAAAGCAAACAAGCAGACGAATTTCCTGATGTTAAGAAATTCACGCCGCCTAGAGACACTAAAGGTGGTAATGGTGCGTTGCCAACCTGAGGCCGGGATTTTAGGCCTCGAGCAAAAGCAAATTTACCGGCTACCTTACCTTCCGAACCGGAACACGTCATGACGTTATGGCGGCGGGAATAAGCATGGCGGTGGTACCAATCCGGGCGAGTCGCTGCTAAGCTCTACCACCTAGTCAGATGTCACGGTGTTTTACGAGCAAGGAAGGCAAATGGTCTATTCTACAAAGGAGCCCGGACCAACACGGTAGTTTTATGTAAGTTCACCAACGTTTTAAAATTTTCTTCGCGTTTACCATCGGTATGAATATCGATATAAAAAGTATCATATCTCCGTATTAAATTTTAATAATACAACGATGGACAAATAAACAGACGTATTTCCGAGTTCAAACATAGGCTACGTTTTTTTTTCATACAGCAACCGCCAAAGGACTATAATGGGGGATGAAAGTTTGTATGAAAATCTATTCTACGTTGACAAAGTCGCTTATAAACGGCATGTATGTAAGTAAACAGCAGTATGTATGTAAATGCAAGATATTAAACGAAGCGTTGACGTCACATGCCTTACATGATACAAGGTCAAGGTCAAATACTATTCCTCGCGTTTACAAATGTCCAGTATTTTCATAGGGCATTTTTTTAAACTACACATCGCATTATGCACAGACGGCCACGTTACGCTATACATTGAACCGACAATGGTGAACGAAAGTAGGATATAGGGCTAGCATAAACTACTATCGACAATTCGTTGCATCTAATTTGATAAAAAAAAATTAGCCTCTTATGCTATGTTGACAAATAAATAAGAATCTTGTTTTTTAATAAATTATTATTTTCATAGCAAAATAATTGAACAATTTTAAAAGTCCGGTTATTAAAGAATCACACTAACAGAAAAAAATAAGCAAGTACTTATGTTGTATGTAATAAAGCATGAAATGTATGATTTTGAATAATAATTCATGTTAATTATAAATAAAATGCTACATAAGGACAAACGCAAATGACGGTTTTTATTATAAAAAAATGAACTTTGTTATATTATTCGCAAATGTGCAAATTATTTATATACACGTTTGATGCATGTTAATGTCATACAAAATCCCATACGTTGTCTAGTATGAGTAAGTTTGATAAAACAATCTACTTCTTTTTAAGTATTTTTACGACTTTGTAAAAATAAGATACTAAATTAATAGCAGGGGCAGCCCAAGAGGGGTATTTTTCGGTGACTTGTTATAAAGGAGTTTCATTGTTAATATGTATTAAAACTCTGTATATAGGCAAAAATGTAGGGTTGTCTGTCTATTTTTTTGGCTTGAATGTATACTTTAGCATGTCAGATTATAAAGTACGGCGTGCTTATTGAAAGTTAAGCATGACGCTGGAGTTACCACACATTTAGCATTGCGGGCTCCCCTACTATAACAAAGCAATAAATCAGAGGTTCCCAAACTTATTTCATGTAACGCCCACTTTGAAAATCAGTTGTTTTGTAGCGCCCCCCCCCCCCTCATTTTTTTCTTGTCAATAACCTCAATAATATATTTGTTGCGCCTAGTTTAAAAAAAAACATTTTTTTCAAGATTTATACCGCCCCCTCTAGGCTTCCAGCGCCCACAAGGGGGCGTTATCGCCCAGTTTGGGAAAGGCTGCAATAAATGGACACTAAACCATCCCACATCGTAGTTTCAAATAATATACAAATAAAGATAAAAAAATCAGTGTCTCCATATCCCCTCCCAATTTTTGGAGCAACTTATATCACAAAGCTTTTTTTACTATTTTCCAATAAAGTATAATCATATTCCGTCGATAAATGACTTCTTGTTTTATATAGATGTAAGAAAATTCTGCTTCTTTATTTTTAGAATAAGAAATTCTTGTTACATCTGAATAAGCACGATACACTTTAAAGGAATATTAGATCGCATAAGAATTTAGTTCAGTCATAGAATTTTATATGCTATTGACAGAGACTACAAAATCCTTAGTTAAATCTATATATATAAAAGAAAGTGTTGTTAGTTACATTATTTATGAATCGCTTTTAAATTTGCCGTAAGAAATCTCTCAAGAAGATTTAAGTGCAGCATTTGGAATTACATTCACCTGAATAGTCTCTTAAAGACTGCAGGCTGCAGTACCACAGACAAGCCCAACACCTTACTGCTACCAAAATCAGGAGTCTCAATACACTTCACATGCAAGATAAATATGTATTTGAATCTGATAAGTAGTTTTTTAGACAGATATTAAAAGAAACACTTCTATTAAATTAAAATCCTGATTCGAAACTATTGCTATAGCAATACATAGATAAGTCTACTAGTATATATTATGTAACATTTATGTTTCATTAGTAGATTCATACTTGTCTTAAATGTTCTAAGTTTATTTATAACGAGCTGTTACCCGCGGCTTTGCCCGGTTGGTTATCGGACCCACACGAACATTTTTCTGGACAAAAACTATCCTACGTGTTAATCCAAGTTACCCTCTATGTGTGTGCCCAATTTCACGAAAATCGGCTCAGCAGTTTTTGCGTAAAGGAGAAACAAACAAACATACAAACTTTCGCATTTATAATATTAATAGGATTTATCGCCTCTGTGGTCTAGCGGTCCGGGTGTTGGACTTGACTGCATGAGGTCCCGGTTCGAATTCCGGGTCGGCCAACAAAAAGAAAATTGGGTTTTCCAATTTTCTAATAAAAAAATGTTGGTCGGGATTGGACTTGTGCCCGGTTGGCGATAGGCTTGCCACCTATCACATTGTGGGACTTAGTGTCTTCGGCTAGTCGTGGGTGCCTTGGTTGTATCTCTGCCTACCTCTTCGGGGATATGGGCGTGGTGATACTTTTTTTTAATAGGATTTCATTCACATAGTCCTAGCCAATGTGACTTATTTTTAAATAGGTTTTAGTGGTCCTACTTCCCAATGACAGCTTTCCGAAGCGGTAATTTTAATGACTAATTTTGACGATTTTTAAACATTTTCTAGTAAGTTGATATGGTTAATATAGTATATTTAAATATTTTAATTTGAATTCAAGTGAGTTTAATTGTATCCAACCATATTTTAATATTGTGGTTGCAAAAATCATGTATCTGTGTGCCCTAAATTTAAGATTAACGCTAGTATTATTAATATCCAAAATAACAAAATTCACAATCCAATATTCAGCCCAACTGCTAATTGTTTTCATATTTTATATTTTTATACTTAAAATATGATTCAATCAGATTAACAAAGAACGTGTTCCACGTTTAATAACTGACATAACATACGTTTACCAAAAAATTTGCAATAAAATTATAAAATATGAGCGAAAGTTTGTATTAAACATATTTTATTTTAGCATTTATATTACTTCATAAAGCACTTATTTAATGTCGGGGCAATGATGTACATAAAATAATATTTTTCGTACGTACACGTGCTTAAATTTTCTTACTCCGAATATTTCGTAACTCGTGTCACATGTACACGATGTAATTGCCAATTATACCTAAGGTATAAAGTTATTTCGACAGATCAGGGCCCTTATTATTACTTTACGACTTGTCAAGTTTAGTATACTCGCTACCGTATCTGTAAATTATTTGTTTGAAAACTTTGAACAGCGCCTCTATTGGTAACTAAGGGAAACACATTTTTAAACCGAAGTATATCATAGATTTCGACACGTAACTTACCGAACGTAATATATACCAACATGGTCATGGTAAAGGCTAAGATTTTTTATAGGCGATTAAGAGGAGGCGAACGAGCAAGTGGGTCACCTGATGGAAAGTGATCACCTTCTCCCATGGACACCCGCAACACCAGGAGTGTCACAGATGCGTTGCCGACCTTAAAGGAATGAGTAGACTCTTTTCTTGAAGGTTCATAAGTCATAATCGTTTAGGAATAGCGCCCTCGGTAACTGATTCCATAAAGGTGTTATGCGAGGTAAGAAATGTCTTCTTAATCGCACAGTAGTAGATCGCCAGGCATAAAGATGATAAGCATGATACTTTAAACTCTATCGCGATGCCCGAAGGTGGAAATCAGCGGCTGGAATCAAACGAAACAACTCCCCTGAGCATTCCCCATGATAGATGCTGCTGTTAAACTACAATATCACCTTATTAGTTTATTTCTCTAGAGCGCTTATATACTAATGTTTTTAAACGTCGACTATATACACGATACCTCGACAAATAGGAATTGCTTCCTTAAATATATTCTTGATGTTTTTTATTTACTTTACTTTGTCCATTCGACGTAAAAAATTAAACACTTTCAGTATTTAATTTTTTATTTATTACGTCGTATTAAGTCGATATTTTCAATAACAAGTTGTGACCTAATGATATTATATCAAAAAAATATTTTTTATAGTTAAAGGAAGGCAAACAGTAGAATTGGTGGTTAAGGATATGTGTAGTCTATAAACACTCACGGAGTAAATTTTGCAATGCAATTCTTAGATCAGTATGTCCTAATTCTTAAGTAACCCTCTATGTAAAATAGAACACGACAAAAACATTGACGTTAGGGCAATAGAAATTGATAGACCAGTAGCAAAAAGCCTTACCTTAAAAAATATATAGGTACAACCGAGAGATAGGTAGGCCTAGATAGGCACAACCAAGACAATCACGATAAGTCGAAGAAACTAACGGTTAGTTTCAGGAACATCAATCTGTCTAACATGAGTTCGGTTTTAGACTTCTAAGCCAAACTCATAATAACCAGCTGTTAAGAGATTAAAATTGATTGGCGTTTCGGAAACACGCGGTTAGTCCCACATTGTGATAGGTGAAAAACAGGCCGCTTTGTTTCTTATCCATTTCCGGTCAAATAATTTATATTAGAAAATTTAAAAAAATACATTTTTATTTTCACGACTAGGGAATCGACGCTGGGACCTCATGTTATCAACGCCAACACCACTAGATCACAGAGGCGACTTGAAATGCGACTTGGTTTGAACATTTAATCGCAAAAACATAAGTTGAAAGTGAAATACGTAGTTTCAACTTTCGATTTCTGGGGCATCACTGATCAATTTTAGTTTTAATTTGATTTATTTTAGTCTGATACGCATCACCATTATTCCAGCGCTAATTCATCTTGTTCATGTTAAGTTTGGGAACTCTTGGTCTTGGTATGCTTTTTTCTTATTTCTCTACTCTTTATTCAGGTACCTCCAAGGATATGCGTGCCAAGGATTGAGAACCGTTGCTCTGATGGCAATCTTATGTATAAAATTCTCCCGTGCTCCTCCGAAACGACTTGACCGATTCTCATGAAATTTCGTGAGCATATTGAATAGGTCTGAGAATCAGCTAACATCTATTTTACATATCCCTAAGTGTTAAAGGGGACTCACCACAATATTTTTACTAAAATTAAAATATAAAAATAGCAGAACAACGTCTGCCGGATCAGCTAGTAAATGTATATTTTGAGATGCCGAGAATTCAAACCGTGTGGTGAAATTTTTGATTATATTTTAATCGATTCTGATGATAGTTATTACTATAGTTATCTTTCCTGCTGTCGAAACTTAACGCTCTTGTTGAATATCTTAAATACAAAGTTCTCGCGTCACTATGATCGTTCCCGTACTCCTCCGAAACGACTTGACCGATTCTCATGAAATTTTGTGAGCATTTTGAGTAGGTCTGAGAACATCTATTTTTCATAACCCTAAGTGAGAAGGGTGACTTACTCCATTTCTTTTACTAAAATCCCATAAAAAAAGAAGAACGACGTCTGCCGGGTCAGCTAGTAATATATAGCAATAGTTTTATGTACGAAGTTATTTTTTCTTTTTCTTAAACAATGTAACAAATTACATGTTTCTATAAATTGGTTTTAATTAACGAAATTAACACGTACAACAAACATACAAAACCAAATAAACATATTACAAAGGTATTAAGAAATCGATCACCGTCCCACGTCCGTTCCATTCGGAAATCAAGCTCGTTTTGATATTCACTTATTAATGTAAGTACGTATATAAAAACAAAGAATTAAGTTTTTATATAAGCGACCTATAAATTAAATTTTTAGATTTTTTAATATTATTGAAAACATTTGAGCCAATTTCCTGATATTGATGGTAGCCAATGTGACTTACAACATGCGTTAGGTAAGTTCCCCTTTTGCAAAAAAAAAGTGTATGATAAATATGAATAAATAAGGCAAAAAATAAATATCTTACGTAAGTGATTGTTATGTTATAATTTGCAATATAGGTATATTTCGAACTGGAACATGACAATAACGAACAACGTTATAATTGATTAGACACGGTCGCGATTTTAGTAAGTAATAGCTTTAATATTCGCAGTGGTCCTTGTAGTTTCTGGGTTAGTATATAGCCTTACAAGAGCGATGTGCTAGCGAAGAAATTGGTTTGTATTTCAGCCCTGAACCAACATAAAACTACAGAAAACCTCGAAATTTTCTAACTACGAAACAAACGGACATTAGCAACACAATAAAACATGACAAAACCCTCTTAAGCGGTACAGGTACAAAGAAATGACCTCCTTTCAAAACTCGACGCTCTTGTTGGATATAACATTAGAATATCTTACGTCGATCATCTTAATAAGAGTGTATTGTAAGTTTAAAAAGTAAAAGTGTTTGGTATACGGAAGAAAGCACGTGGAGTAGTGGGGGAGGTAGCCAGTGTAGAAAGTCATGTAAAGGTCGCAGCTTTTTCCCAAATATTCGAAGTGAAAGTACGCGCCGCTCGAGTTGACGAAAATAATATGCGACCCACGCTTGCTCAGGGCGAACTTGTATTTTCTTTTGTGTTTTATACTGTGCAGAGGAATCGGATTTCATTCTTCTGCGTTATAGATGGTTGTAAAAATGCTATTGACATTCTAAACGGCTGTAAATATGTCTTCCAACCTTGTAACCTTGGATGGAACTTTAAATAAAATAAACAAATAAATATCCCTGGACAAATTACACAAAATGAATCTAACCCCAAACTAAGCAAATTATATGCTTGTGTTTTGGGTGTTAGTCAACGATACTATTACATAGAAATGCTTAAATAGATACCAGAATAAATTTCATAAGCACCCTGACCCGGAAATGCAGACATCTAAATGTTCATAACACAAATGCCTGCCCCCGTCGGGAATCGAAACCGAGCCTCGCGGTTCATTGATACAGTTAGGCGTGTACGCTAGCCACTCGACCAACGAGGTGCTCAAACTTTCAAACAAACTTGAGCGCCTCCAGAAACCAAAGATGGAAACAAATTTCGATCTTCCGATAATATTAAATTAGCTCTTTGCACAGCGACTTCGTCTGCGCAGAATAATAACGATTTGCATACAATCTTTCATCCCCTATTATAGTCCATTGGGGGTTGATATTTAAAAAATATATGCTATGTTTGAATTCGTATCTTTACTTATTTGTTTCTGAAATTCCATCAAAAGCGTCGTTAAAGAGAAACACACAGACAGAATTCCGCATTTATAATATTAGTATGAATGTGGATTAAATTTACGGTCTAGACGGATGCAAACCTATATGTTTAACACCGGTGGTCGCTTAGAAATCCTGACAATAAGACAACGTATTTTTTTTTCATTTTTCTATTACAAGAACGTTGCTCGGATATGTACCCGGTTGGTGATAGGTCTGCCACCTATCACTTAGTGTTTTCGGCTGGCTGTGTCTCCGCCTTACTCTTCGGGGATGTCAGCGTGAAATTTTTCTAGTCACTTAAATTCTTCATATTATACAATCAAATAAAATCGGGTTTATAACTCGAAAATAGTCGGACTGATTTTTATAGACACTTTTATTAAGACAATAAAATCACCAAAATATCTAGTATGTACTTAAATAAAACTAAGTCAACTACACTTATAACTCAAGAACTGTTTCACCGTTTTTTTTTAATTAAAACAGATTTTTAAAAATAATAATAAATTTAAAAAAAGACTTAAAGAAAACCTCATGTAGCATGAAGTTAGCCAAAACATCAGTTTTTTAGGCTATTGTAGAACGAAACGAAGTCGTATTTGTTTTAATACTTGTAACTGCTGGACTGATTTAAAAATACTTGTTTTTTTGGATTCGTTTTAATCCCGAATAAAATATTAATTATTAAAGGAAACTAATTGTGAGAAAATACATTATACTTAAGTACGAACTGTATGAAGACGGCCAGAAAATAATAAAAACTTTTGGATAATTATACTGATGCCTGGTTTCTATAATTAAGATTTTGGTTACGGGTGGTAGAATTTTGTACGATTTGTAAGATTGTTAACAACGGTTCCACGTTTTCGACAGTTGAATCATTTGTTTGAAAATATGAGTAAGGCATCGTTATTTTTGGGCGAACTACGATTTGTAAAAATTACAAATTACGTTTCGTTGATTATTGGGAACCAGGCATAACTGATCTAAGCCCAAAAGTAAGATAATATTGTGTTTATGTAAAATGGATGTACTACACTAATTAAAACACTACTCGCCAGTAACTGGTTCCAGTTTAGAGGGTTGTGTTTGAAGAAGAAGAAGAGCTTGTAGAAGAACGGTGGATACTCCTCGTTCGGTGTAGATAATATATGCAACTACATCAATATGGGTCAAGCCGTTGAGGTGTGAATTCGGAAATTATCAAAAAAAAATTTTATCGCCTCTGTGGTCTAGCAGTCCGGACTTGACTTCTTGAGGTCCTGGGATTGGACATGTGCCCGGTTGGCGATAGGCTAGTCGTAGGTGGTCTAGTTGCGCCTCTGCTCACCTCTTTGATGATATGGGCGTGGAGATACTTACATTTCACTTTAATTATTTTTAAATTCCAGAGCGGCTGTACAAATTGTACTGATGTTTGCTTTTTGGATTTATTTTAATCCCAAATCACATACTAGTATAGAGAATAAATGTAAAATTAAAAACCACGTGGCAGGATTTGAAACGAAATTACTACTGGTATATATTAAAAAAAAACCTAAAAAAAGAAAGCTTTAAAAATCCTAACAATTTTATGGCAGTATAATTTGAATAAGAAATCGAAAGTGTCTAAATGGAAAATAACTTTTATGTATTTATAATTAATTTAGGATTCAGGTTTTCGTATATGCAATATATTATGCGAAGATCTCATCACCTGTTGTGAAATAATATAATTAAAATTGTAGGATCATCAATAAATGCAGTTATTCTAATCTGATTTTTTGTCATTTCGGCTTATAGGCACCATAGATGTCATAGGTGGGTCGCTGTAACCGAGATGTAAGGCCAATTGTGCAAGTATAAACTAATGGTAGATGTAGCAACTTGCCCTGGTTACCTATTATCACCACACACAAATACACAAAAAAAATATTACAAATCCTGCTCTTCGGAAAGAAAGTTCCAGTGAAAGTGACGCATGTTTATCATGTCTTCAGTTCTCACCACTGTCTTGTTCCATGATGAGATAAAGTCTCCAGTAGATTTGCTTACATGACCTAAGATGCTGGCCATAAAATAGCGATGTAGAAATATTATCTGTAGTATCCCTGAGATGGTTGTTTGTGACGATTACGAAAATCCCCTGCTTCTTTTCTGTTTAATACCAAAAAGTAACCATTCCAACCAATTATATTCAACCCTGGTTCCACTTCATATATGCCAAGCAGGTGTCAAGTGGCAACTGAATATATGTCACCTACACCATGAAAGTGATATTGGTAGAGCTCTGTCGTTTTCGTCGAAGACTGATACAACATCTTATATATCAATCATAGGAATCAATAGAAATAATCTATCTATGAGAATATATATAAAATAAATCCACATTTCGTAAAGCGCTTGAACGGATGGACCGATTTTGATAATTCCCTGTTTTTCGTTATTGTCAGGAAAACCAGGAAAAGACTAGGAAAATACGGAAAACAATGCTTTAATCAGTACAAATTGTCAGTAGCTGTTAATGTCAAGTGATTGGAAATTCGTCGGGTTGGCTAGTGTGTTATAATTGTGGTTACGCATTTCTAAATGCACGTAAGTTTTTTAAAAAGTAACCTAATGAAGTAATACGGTTAAGATAAAAATTTCACTCAAAAGTGTAACATGTGTAGATTAAAAATAATATGCTGGTCTTGGTCATCGCATTATGTCTAAACGAATCGAACAATGTTGCTTATTAATTTTTGTTGTGTTAGTTATCGTCAGAAGAAGGTCCAAATTAAGAAATAAAACTGGGAAAATAGGTAAAACAATATTTAATTTTTCCCATACAAATTGTAAGTATCTTTTAACGTCAAGCAGTACGAATTTCGCCAGATCAAGCTAGTTCAATATAAATTACGATTACAAAAATTAAAAATATTTTTTTTTTTAATTTTTAAAAAATATGGGCTTTGTATATTATAAAATAATGCGAGTACGCATTTTTAGAATATTAATTATTTTTTTATATTTTATAAGATACTAGCCACCCCGTTGAGTTTCGTGTAACCCACCTCGTACCACGTGACTTTTTATCTTTATTTTTCAAATGCTTTATCAGTTATTCTGCTAATTAGGGCTGAGACAAACCTAAAACATCTAATATCTCTAAAATCTAAACATTCATGAATTAATATGTGTTATGATAAACGTTATATATCTTATATACATTCGTTATGTAACTTAAAAAGGTGCACATTGAATGCAAACAATGCGTACGGTAGGCTATTTGTAACACTTTCTATCACCTAAACTGCCTAATTGTCTACTTCGTCACACGAACCATTATAATTTATCATTTATATTATTAGTAACGCGTGTTACGAATGGTAATACTTACGAACCACAGTCCGTAAGTATTACCATTCGTGACTCGTATAAAAGGAACGAGTCGTAATCTATAGTCAAATGCTTTGAGTTAACTAGTAGCGACCGTAGTTAGATATCTTATCAATTCTTAGGTATTGCGATGGGTACAAAAAACTAGTTCAAAGCGACTTATTGTAAATAACAATTGACTAATAGGATATATATAAAACCATTCACGTATATTCATTGTTAATTTCATATAAAGTTTAAATAAAACCTTTTTCATTTCTTGTCAACTAAATATTAATTGTTATAGAACCTCGCTTTTCCACACGCGAGCTGCTGTTCTTTGCTGTGCTGTTCAAGATTAAGTTTGGCATTTTTAGAACGTATTATGCCAGGAATAAAATCCAAAATCTAGTAAGTGATTGGCTTTATTATTATTCAATACCTGCACAAACCTTAGTGGTTTTACGATGATAGATTATTTGTTACGTAAAAGTTTTATACAACGTATTTAATTTAAAAAGGTGGGCAAAACAAAATCTCACCCAACATAAATCAATATAAGAATAAACAAATGTATAGATGTCAGGAAATTATGAATCACTAGCAACCCGTTCCAGTCCCACAACGGTGGGTATATCCACCTTGTGTTAAACATACATGTTAAGTTTTCTCTCAAGTCACTCAATCTATATAAAAAACCGCGTCAAAATCTGTTAAGCAATTTAAAGACCTAAGCATACATTGGGAAAGCGACTTTGTTTTAATAATATACATAAAAAATATACAATTTAGTGCTAAATCTGTTTTCGTAAAATCACGCGACAACACATAATAATTTACAGTAAAACTGCAAAACTGACTTCATTTTCATCACCACGTTTGTGAAGTAAACAAAAATATTAATTAGAAGCTCACCCGGCGAACTTCGTACCGTTTAATATAAACTTGTATTGGGAAAATTAAGATGTTGATTTCAATATTTTCTTTGCAATTGCCACAGTTTTCCTCTTCCTATATTAATATTTCTCCTGACGATAGCTAACACAACAACAAAAGAATTAACAAAATTGGTTTATCCGTTCAAGTGGTAACGTGAGGGAAATGGGGTTAGATTTTTACAAACATTTTAAATTAAATAAACTGAATAATAAATAAAATAGTAAATATTAAATAAACTTAATAAAAAAATAGGAAACCACTTCTGAATCATGACCAACTTTTCAAAAATAGAATCTTCAAAGTCCATTTGAAATAACTAATATAGAAAAAAAATAAACAAGGTTGTTCCACAAGTAATTAAATTGTGTTATTACATAACTCTATTTAAAAAATAATGACACACAGAGATATTCTTTTAAAATGTTAAGAAATCCATTCCTTACTAATATTATAAATGCGAAAGTCGGTATTCGTAACAGACTTTCTATAAATAATATAACTGCTGGACCAAATTTTGATGAAATTTAATTTATTGTCGACTCAAGAAATCAACCCCAACTCAACCCATAGAACTATAACGTGGGATAAACGTTTCTATGATATCACATTGAATTTAACCAAATCTGCTATCAAAAGTAACTAGGTATTTTATCGAACTCAAAAATTAATTAAAAAAAATGACGAAATTAAGTTAAACAATGTACAAAATTAGTTAAAAAATTATACTTTTTTAAAACCTACCCTTACCCTACTTCAAATTAGATACTTATTTGTTTAATAAATTTCTTGCATTAAAATTTTGAACTGGTTTCGATAAGTTTTATCGATTTTTTATGATACTAAGGTTATCTCGTGTTATTCGTAAATAATTATTTAAGCAAATGTGTTGTCGTCAAATTGCTTCGCTTTTGAAATGTTATTCCATTCATAACATTTCAAAAGCGAAGCAATTTGACGGTTTCATGTAATAAGATAGCGAACAAGCACACGATTCTCCTGAAGGTAAGATCCAACCTTGACACCATAGACGGTATAGGTGCGTGACTGTCCTGTGGTTCGCAAATATTTAAAGGCAACCCTACTCTTCGGAATGGAAAATGATGCTTTCATTATGGCGGTAGGAACAGGTAAGTTGAACGCAGGGTGGTTGGGGTGTTAGGCCAAATATTTAAAGGCAACCCAACTCTACGGAATGGAACATGATGCTTTCAATGTGGAGGTAGGAACAAGTGAGTTGGAACCTGGCAGTCAACCACCTCACCAACCCAAGCTCCAGCAGTCACCAGACCGCTAGACCACACAGGTGGCATTCTAATGACAGATTATAAAAAAAATCAAAGATCTATTGAACATATAAAACATTAATGCACAAACACAAATTGTTAGTAAACGATAACTAATTTATTATGTAAAAAAAAAGTTTCTTCACGTCTATATCCCCGAAGAAGTAAGGCAGAGGCACAACTACGGCACCCACGACTAGCCGAAGACACTAAGTCCCACCATGTAATAGGTGACAAGCCTATCGCCAACCGGGCACATATTTTATCAATCCCGAGCAACATTTTTTATTAGAAAATTGGAAAAACCTAATTTCCGTTTTATGCCCGACCCAGGAATCGAACCCGGGACCTCATGCAGTCAAGTCCAACACCTGGACCGCTACACCACAGAGGCAATATAATATATAATATAATATATTATGTAAATCTATCTAAAATAATGTTCATTAAATCTTTGAATGATAATCCAATATAAAAATAATATTTTCAATAATAATAAGAAGAGCTAAAGAGAAGACTAGTGATTTATTATATTCTACATCTAAATAAGTAGGTGTAGGTACATAACAAAGACGGGTTTCTTATAATTCGGGAACTGCTGGACCTATTTTGAAGATTTTTTGGATTAGCCATTTGAAAAATTTAAATGATGTAAAAATGTCACAAGGAGATCTAGACATGTAATAAAACTATATGTATGAATCTAACTCACAAACTTTTTTTAACAAGAATTAAAAGAACGAAAATTATCGACGTTGTTAAACGCATAACTTAAGTTAGTAACTTTTTAACGTATATTTTTAATTAAATTAATTTAAAAAAAATTTGGAATCTTTCTTCCAAATCTTAACATGGAGCGGTGATGAGCGGAGTTTTGCTTGCTGATCTATACCAAACTGACCATGTCCTGAGTAAAGGTAGCCGGATAACCTAATCCCTTAAGAGGATTAAAACTCACTAATCAGATTGGCAACACAACACCATCTTTAGTATCCATGGACGTAGCGAAGTACGGGAAAGGGCGGCAGATATCCCATCCCGCTAATATTATAAATCCGAAAGTTCGTTTGTTTGTTTGTTTGTCTTCACAGTCTAACCCCTGAACCGACCTCAACGAAAATTGTTACAGGGGTAGTTTAGAAGCCGGAGAGTAACATAGGATACTTTTTAACCGACTTCAAAATAGAAGAGGTTATCAATTCGCCTGTACGTTTTTACTGTATGTTACGCGATTACCCGAAGACCCCTTGTCTGATATGGTAAATTGTTTTTTTTTGTTTTGTGTTTTGTTTTAAAACGTGTTGTTTCATTAACACAAGATATAAAACAATCTAAACAACGCGGGCGAAGCCGTGGTCGAAAAGCTAGCAGAATATAAAACTGCAACTGTCCGAATAATCGAAAACCACTTCCAGGACTGTGTATGTTAAGGGTAGACAAGAAAAAGATTGGCTAAGGCTAGTTCTGATTACCACATTTCGTTTTGAATTGTCACCACCTTTTGTGTTATGAAAACTATGATTAAGACGGTATAGTCCGGGATCTTTTTGTCTGACCCTCTGAACTAAATCGCACTTAGGCACTTGGACTTGTCCACGTAGCACTTAGTGTCTACAGGTGTTCCGATCCGGTGGTAGGTTTTAGAATTTTAAATATCATATAGTATACAATGTAGACCACATTTGAAATTAAACGTGAATCTGTTGTATTTACTGAAATTCCATAAACAAATCCCCGTGTTGATCCGAACTCCATTGCAGAATAGACAATCTACCTTTCTGTGCCAGGCAGCTCGTAAAAGGCGAGCATAGGATTACCGTCACTAACACTGTGACATCTGGTGGTGGTATAGTTTCGCAGCGACCCGTTCGGATTTGTACCACCGCCTTACCTATTCCTGCCGCCATAATGCTTGCCGGTGACGTGTTCCGGTTCGGAGGATAAAGTAGCCATTAAACTTACGTTTGCTTGAGGCCTAACATCCCGGCCTAAGGTTGGCGACGCACCATTACCACCTTTAGTGTCTCTAGACGGCATGAATTTCTTACCATAAGGAAATCCGTTTACTTGTTTTGCCTTCCAATTTCAAACAAAAAAAATTACTCTATCCCAAGATTCTGTCTATCATATTGTTGATGGTCAGATAACAAACGTAGTACTTTTACAACTTTATTAATATATAAATCTACAATACGATGTATACAAAATCCAACATAAAACAAACTCGTACGTATATCTCTCATCCTTGACATCTGTGCCTACAAACATTCTACACAAGTGACCTCTAAGATAAAGTAAACTATACATATTAATGAATTTTAATACTTCGGGTTTATAAAAAAAATAATGTATTTGAAATAATATATAAAATTAAAATTAATTATAGCCTGTGGTCTAGCGGTCCAAGTTTTGGACTTGACTTCATGAGGTCCCGAGTTCGAATCCCGGGTCGGGCAACAAAAAGAAAATGTGATATTTTCAAATTTTCTAGTAAAACAAAAACCATTGTTTGGGATTGGATATTTACACAGTTCACGATTGGCTTGCCACCTATCACATTGTAGGACTTATTGTTCGGCTAGTCGTGGGTGCGCTGGTTGTGCCTCTGCCAACCACTTCGGGAATATAGGCGTGAAGACACTTTTTTTCATAAAATTATTTCGGAATTTTGGGTATTTAACACTGTTTTGTCATGACAATTTCACTACTTTCAACCCACTTCCAAAAAACTAATCATAAAGTCCATAATATGTGTTTTTTATGCCAGCCTCAGAACTTTTTTTTACTTAATTTACTGACGAATTTTGTTTTGTTTTGTGTAGTATCATTTCATTTCGATTAATATCTGACTTTTTAATTCTGAGTTGAAAAATAATTCCTTATTTCCTTTGTCACACGTTAACGGATGGATCAGTGTGATATTTCATTTTTGTGTTAGGAAAAACTCTTATAAAAAATAAAGTTGAAATAAGAAAATTTAAAAACCCAGAATGGCCGCAGACATCTACAAACCATTACAGATTCTGATATTAGAATTTAAATTCCTTATCGTCTGCGGTTGTTGGAATATATTCGCATACATAGTATTCAAATAGATTTCTGCATTTTTCACAATTCGTACGGTACTAAAAATATGTTAGTTGCACCATTTCAATTAATACCTTGTAAGTGTCTAGGGAAAAAGTAATTATGACATGTGTCAAAAATATCAAGATCTTTACTTGAAAAAGCATGCCCAAGAAAGTAAATTGAAAAGTACAATTTTTTTATTGGTGACTAGCTGTCCCGGCGAACTTCGTTCCACCCGTTCAGATTGTATGAGAAAAATTAAAATTTTGTTTTTCCTAGTTTTCTCGCAGTGTTTCCCTTTTTATTATATTTTAAACCTTCCCTGGACTTGAATAAATAATTAAAAACCAAAATTATCCAAATCCATTCAGCCGTTTTCGAGTTTTAGCGAGGCTAACGAACAGCAATTGATTTTTATATATATAGATATAGTGTCATAAATACATAGGTACTACCTTCTTAACTAACAATGGCATAGCTAATATTTTACTCGTATTGAGTTGTACATAAGCAGATAGGCCTTTTTCCGGATTCTAATTGGGTATGTATATAACTAAATTTCGAAAAAAAACCTTAGTAAACTTTTTTAATTAAAACGTCACAATAACTGAGTATACTTTACCATGTTATAATGGCAACATATTTCAATTCACTTATTTGTATTGACTTCTTTGAACATGGACTTCATAACTTTTACCCAGACTGCTGAGAGATAACAAAGAAAATAATGTTCTTTTAGTGCCATTTAAAATCTGTTTTGTGATAAAAAAAAATGATAGTTTTTTAATGTAACAGTATACAGCATTTTCAGGTTAAGTACTTAAGCTTATAAGTGTGTTTTCAGTTTAGTTCTCTTATTTACTTTACTCCAGGTGAAAATTCTCCATATTTTCAAGAGATGATTAATCGGATAAATTTTAAACTGGCATGATCAAACGAATTTACCTGTTTGAAGTTCGATTCTAAATATTCAGTTTTCATCAAAGAAATAATGTATAAAACAAATGAAATGACTGTAAATAAATTAGTCTTTATGTAATATAAACACCTGAATAAGTATACTTATAACCGTAATGCCACTGTAGCTAAATAGAAATAATAAAATCATTGAACTCTTATCAGTTATCAAATGTGTGCAGAATTTGGAATGAATGAAAGTATTGTAAGTAGGTCAAAACTTAATTGTATGATTTGTTTATATTACATCACTAACTAATAAATTATGGAACTTAGATAATATTGTGTTAGTATACGTAACGTAAAATGGAGTCTGCCTATCGAATTGTTTGTTCATCTCCTTCTCCTAAATGATAACGGATTTACGAATCTTATTTTCAGATGTTTTTGGGTGAAAGCAATCTAGCAGACAGATTTTGCAGACTTTCACACTGGAGCAGACTTTAAAAATACAAGTAATCTTTAGACCCAAAAGGTAAGGGTGCATAGTTAACTTGAAGTTAGGGGTATTAAGCCCCATGAGTTGTGTTTCCATGTACCCTATCCTCCAGATCGGAATACAGCAGCGACGAGTACTATATTTATGTCAAAATTAAAAAGAAGGAGTTGCCAGTTTTCAGTATATATATTCGTCACAAGTAGTCCAGATTATACTAGGTAGATTAAGAGTAAGGATGAATAGGCTACTTAACTTAGAACTTAAAGCTTAGAGCTTAGAACGACTTTAACGTAATTTTTCCTTTCAAAGAGATTAAATACTTTGTAAAAAACGATTTTTTTTACCAACTTCCTAATAAATATAAAATAAAGTACTACAATATTTAAATTGACATTATAGTCATAATTTCACTATGTTATAGACTGAAATATCAACTTCCACATTGGAGTATTCTGTATTTCAGTCTATGTTTATAAATAAATAGGTTCCTTATTAATTAACAAAGACTAAAGTAAGAGTTAAGTTATTCCTATTATCTGTATCATACTTTAATAAAGACTACCATACCAGGTTGAACCTTGGAGTACTTTATTTAGTCTGTGTGTATTAATAAGATAGTCACGGTTTAGTTTTAGACTTGGTTGCCACCTCTTAAATAGGAAGTCTAAATGGGCAATACCGTTAATAATAAATTTGTGACTAAAATATAGGCTTCTGTCACATTTTTTAAGATGACGAGTTTGAGCCACATTAATGGACAGTTTGGGTTGCCATACCTAAATGTGGCGTACAAGCAACCACCTCAAAAATCCAAATTAGGCTAGATTAGCCAACTGTCATGTTTTTACCTAATTTGGTCGTCTAAGTTGAATGTTTGGATGTTACTCAGCTTTAGTAGGACCCCTTGCCAAAATTTCAAGTCGGAGTCAACATCTTTCTTCTGAAGTAACTAAAACGCGTATTCATGCATTTTACGATTTTATAACGTATCTCTGTAGATGAGAGACGTAATAGTACGTTCAATGCTGATTGCATGTCATATAACGTTTATTTAAATTAATAGCACGAGAGGATAATATATTCTATTCTCAAGGTTTGTTTCCGCATGAAGTTTTTCTTAAGTTTGTTATATTTGCAGCTGTACTTAAGTCTTTTTACAACACGTGCACGTATAAAATAATTAATCCCAGGTTTTAGGTAATTTTGTTCTTTTTTACTCTCTCGCTAAAACTTGCGCGATCGTAATAAAACTTAGTTTATATTTAGTCCTAGGTTTTAACTATATATTGTCAATTTTCATTGGCATAGTCACAAAAATAAAGATTTCATATTTTTTTGGAATAAAATTTTCTTAAAAATATTCAAACTGTGATTTTTAAAGATTTTATATATTCTGATAAGAATATAAATTCCACGTGATATTTTCATACTTGGTGTTAAAAAAGTACCTAAATAAGTATATTTTTTGTTTACACTATGACATAAAAATATCTACAATATCAAGATAAAAAATAAGACATTCGATTAATAAAGTAGTGTTCTTATTTATAATTTTGTAAATTCGAAAGTAACTCAGTCGGTGCGGAGTACACTTTCATTGCAAAGCCCCTGACTGAATGTGATAACATTCAACGTGGAAATAACAAATTAAAAAAAAGATATAAAAAAAAAATAATGAGTGATGGCAAAACACTAACAAAATAATTAAAAAAATATTATTAACAGGTTATGCGGACATAAATTAAAAAAAAGACAAGAATATTCTTAGAAAATTACGAAGAATATTAATATAACTTGATATCTATGTAAAATGTTTTCTCTATCACATTTTCAGTTTCTTTGAAACAAGTTTAAATGTTTACATTATAAGTTATAAAGAAGAAAGTGTATTTGATTAAATAATCTTGGTGGATCTAACATGGACAGAAAATTAAAATTCAGTGAAAGTAAGAATTGCAAACTAGTTTAGCTACTACCGTACGCTTAGTATTTGACTAAGTATTAATATAAATTTAAATTAAGACTTAAATTAAAGAGCGAAACTGCAGGGAAGACCTAAAAATCATAATTCAATTATTCAATTTTAATTTCGTTTCAACTAACGAAAAAATAATTGTATTTAAAATGTAGTTCCGGATGCAATATTTCACAACTACGCAATAAAATCGAAGAAAGTGTACACTTGACGTCATATGCGTCATACAAATTTTAATTACCACTGCGATAATTCTATGGCTTACGATTTATTCTGTAGGGTTAAGATGGACATTTAAGAACACAAGTTCGAATGATAACACAACGTGTGTGACCTAGTGAGCCAATAATATAGTCAGTGTAAGTGAGTTACAGTCGAGGACTCTCGCGGACGCTACGGCTTCCTTCTACCTTGTCATAATCGCCTTTGCGGCGAGAATAACCATCTTCCGTAGTACATTTTCAATGTTTTCGTATCCTAACAAGATTTGCGTTAATTTTGTCGGTGACAGTACTTTTTAATTTTGCTGAATTAGCTTCAACACAATTTTCTTTTTTTCAATTCACATAAAAATAATACGAGCACAGGGAAACAAAGAGTTCTCGATACATTGAAATTGCCGTCCAATACGAGCGCGCACTTTCTCTTGGGCAAGACCCGGGGCAAGTGAAAGTACATCCCTACGACACTGACCGTTTACGAATACGTGCTGTCTCCATATGTGGTACTGGCTCCAGCGGTCATCGTCTTGGACGTGTCCGTGTTGCAGTTGTGGTAGCGAGGGTAGCGGTGGCGGCGGCGCAGGGGGTAGTAGCTGTGGGGGTGGCGCCGGCGGGCCGAGGGGCTGTACAGGCTGCGGGTGCTGGTACTCCATGGTAGACCGATAGTCCAGGTCCAGGTGCCACACCTCTGTCACATCACATATCGCGACTAGCGCAGTAAGCGCTGGCGATGCGCGACCGTGCGTGCGCCGCGGATGACGGCACGCGAGTTGGTTCTGCTGCGGCCGACGGCTCTCACCCCCCTCGTAACCCCACTACTACTAGTCCCCGCTACTAATGACATAATAGAGGCTTACTCTCGCTTCTGATAACCGATTACTGGCATTTATTATAGCGTGAACATACGGTTGATGCAAACAAACCTACTTAATTACTTATTAGTGTGTTTATTTTCGTTAGTGAGTCTCTGAATATTTTGTAATAGTTTTGATTATTCGCTAGAGAAATGTTATTAATATTACTTTAAAAAGTTATTATGCTATTAATACCGTAATGACTTAGATTCATTTTTATACAAATAAAATGAAAATGGAAAATCGTAAAGTTGGAAAAAAATACAAAATTTTCCACTTATCAGTTCACTTCTTAAAGTTTGCTATTTTGCAAATTATATTCTCGTATGTTTACTTAGTAGTTTATTATATAAGTCGTTATTAATAAATAAAACAAAATTGGCTTTCTCACAACACTAAACTCGAGAACTGTTATAATTTAAAGAATTTTGAATTTTTTTATTCGTCTTAACTCTTCTTTTTCTAAAAAAGATTAGAAAAATATGATTGATAAAACAATAGCCGACCGACGGACGTCGTATAACTTAAATTTAACAGGTACCAAGAGTCTGTGTGGATTAAACCAACAATGTTTTCTCCATTTTCTCTGCTATTTTTAGTTTTTTTATAAGAACCTTCTGACAGTAACCAACACAACAAAAAATTAATTAGCAAAATTGGTCCACCCGTCCAGGCGTGATGCGCTGACCATTCGAAATGGGCTTCATTTTTATATAAAAAATGGACAAGTATAAAAATTACCGGGCACTAGCCGCGCGATACGAAACTCGCTAGGACATGCATACAAAAGATAATCGTATTTTCAAAATGGTAATAGCAAAACAATAAGGATAAAAAGTTATTTTTAAGGGCAGTAATTGAAGTACATTTAACAATTTAAGATAGAAATCGATATTTGTTCATTTTTAAGAAGACATAAAGCCGTGGCAGACATCATAAAAGTTACAGTTGCATACGGTCTGTGGCCGGTGTGTTAGGTATAAAGTGCAGCTATGCCATTATTATTATGGCGGTCAGGATATGTAGAGCTGTGGATTCCTACCCTTCAAGTACACAAACTCTACATTAATGACCTATTTTACCTATGCTCGTCTCTTACAAGCTGCCAGAGATAGAGACAAGTAGTCAAACCATCATGGGAAAAATATTGTGACATAACCTTGTATATGTGTCACTTACATATTAAGATTTAGGTAGTGAAGTTCTGCGAAAATTCTCCATCGCATATTACCGTTGCCACAACGTTTGTGCGTAACATTTTTTTTTTTATATAGAGAAGTAGAAAAAAATACATGGGAATCTCAAGTTGGTAGAGTTATCATATTTAGTATATCGAAATGTATTTTATTTAGTATTTGTCTCCTACACTATTAAGAAAGCTATTTTTTTCCTTGGATTTTATAATTATTAAAGTGTAATTATATAGAAATTCATCCTGAAACATATACGTCTCGTATCATGTGGCAGATATTAAAATTATAATTAAAATTTCTCGTAATAGGCAAATAAATAAACTAACCGCAAAATATTTTGCGCTTAAAAAAAATTTTGCTTCATAAGTGCTGCCTGGTGATATAAGAGATATACCCATAAACAAATAAAAAATATTAAAACTTATATTTAAAAGACGATAATGCTTAGGAATAACCGCTTTAAACTTATGTGATTTTCATTTTATTTATATGTAAGACATACTGATTGTAAATATGTAACTTACGAGTATTTTAACCGTCTCTAAAACGGAAGAAGTTAAAAATATGTTAGTTAAGTTAGTTAGTCTAGGTTTGTTACGCTATTTTCACAAAAAAAGTTATTCAGTAGGCCCTATAACAATTTCAAGAAAATATGACAGTTTCTTTTTAATTTGTACTTTATGAAGCATATTTTTCGTTCACCTAGATGGCGTACTAATAAAATTGATTTCGTTTTTTTGCATTTTACATTTTCTGTATATATGTAAAGATATAGCGGGAGTATCAATATTCTTGTACAATAACAGTAATAAGTCTGATATTAATATACATAACACAGCGAGAACAGGTGTCGGTGTAAGAGAACAATGGTGTTTTGGTGAACCACATGTTGTAGGCGAGCTCTACATTTTTTATTCCATTTTACTGATTAGAAATGCACAAAGCAATGTTTTATAAACAATACCCGTGTGAAAGGATTTAACAAATTGAACGAGGATTAGGCTAACTTGTATGTATATGTTGTATATTTGATGGTTGAGCTGTATAGCAGCTTGCTCAGTAAAATACTTGGAACTAGAACATATACTGGTATTAAGTATATCCATATACATTAATTTTGACATCAGTACAAAAGTGATATTCAAAACTTTAATACGAGAAAAAAAATCGAAGAATAATAATCCTGGGTGCCATAAAATAGGTCATTTTGGTCATTTTTTCATGGGTTTATACAACAGGCTGCCTGGTGATATAAGAGATATACCCATAAACAAATAAAAAATATTAAAACTTATATTTAAAAAACAATAACGCTTATCAATACCCGCTTTAAACTTATGTGATTTTGACTTTATTTATATGTAAGAAATACTGATTGTATATAATTCTACATTCTTATGTTTTGTATTTAATAATTAATATTTTGACTTTATTTATATGTAAGAAATACTGATTGTATATAATTCTACATTCTTATGTTTTGTATTTAATAATTAATATCATCTAATTATTCCATTTTTTTAAATACACTTAAATAAACTCTGAGTTTCTTCTGCCGAATTGGTCAATGTCAACAAAGTTTCTGATTCTTACTCCCGCGACACTCGAGTTATGATCGCTACTGTCGTATTCCGTTTTAAAAGGTTAGTAGTTCACCGACTTATACACGTAAGATTATTTCTATAGCAGCATGTAGGTGAGGTTTGTTATTTGCAATAAGGAGATCCAACTGCTTGTTAACTGTCTTATAAGTGCTTACAAGTTATAAAATTAACATGAGTTCCTAAATGACAAGTTTTTAAACCCTGCTGCGGGGAACAGCCAATAATATAGTTTCCGCTCAGCAAGCTGCAAAAAACCGGCTTCATTTTTAGTGTTATGTCGTTTACATACACACAAAATTTTTATTTTTTCATCCAATATTTCTAGGATTTCATCGTCAGATCCAGACTTAATAGTAAAGGGTATACATACAACATGCTCTTTCAAATAATATTTAAAATCGCTTCTCAAATGACTCAAAAATCTATTAATATACTAGCCGACCCGGCAGACGATGTACTGCTATTATTTTTAAGTGATTTTAGTAAAAAAATTGGGTTGAGTCATCTTTGTCACATAGGGTATGAACATAGATGTGGCCGAATTTGAGACCTACTCAATATGCTCACAAAATTTCATGACAATCGGTCAAGCCGTTTCGGATGAGTAAGGGAACGAACATTTTGACACGAGATTTTTATATATAAAGAACAGAATATTAAAAAAATATTTAGAAGTCGAACATATAACCTCATTCTTTTCCTCAAGTCGGTAAAATTATATAATATTAATTATTTTACATTTTAATCAGTTTCAGTTGTGTGATTTTATAGTATCAAGATAAAATACAAAGTAGAAAATAGACAAAGGTCACCGGAGTCACTGCATCATTACGGAGAGTTTCACTTTTATTCTAATAATTAAGTTATTTACTACATTATCCTATTATGTATATGTATTTATGCAATGTGAACACTTTCTTTCATGATAATCATGTTATTAATTAATATAATTAATATTCGCCTGAATACATCTCTGAGCGTTTGATTTTTTTTCTTCGAAATCTGTAATTTTTAAATACCGCACACATAGAGTAATAAAAATATATCACAAAAAACGAATTCATAAATTGTCACGTTTAAAATTTCATGTTTAACTTATACATACACCTATATCTTCACACCTAGTCCCTGACGAGGTTGGTAGAAAAAATACTTATTAATTTTTATGATATTGGAAGGCAAACAAGCAGACGGATTTCCTGGTTGTAAGAAATTCACGTCGCCTAGAGACAGTACTTAGTAGGTGCCATCGCGATTTTCTTTGCTCATCTTGGCGGGGGCACTCCCGTGATTAGAAATAAAATAAATGAAAGTTGAATTTCAACAAGTTTACAACCTCTAGTTATGATTATGTAACGATTTAGAATGATACACCATTTTTTTTAATTGGCGAACGAACGAAATATTGGCGTCTATAAGATACGTATATGTCACTTATTTACTCTATTTAAAAATGGCTAGACATAGCCGTCGTCGATCATGAACGGGTGTTAAACATTTTTGACATATAAATACAAAACTACTCTAAACGAAAGCTTCACTCGCTTAAATAAAGCATTTTACATAACCTCAAGAATATTACACGTATTCTCAAAGTTTCATGATTATTGTTTAAGTAGTTTTCGCGTGAAAGTGCGACAAACAAACTCATATTTGCATTTATGTAGTAGGGAAAATTTATAAATATGTAACTTATTTTAATCATTTTCAGTTATTTTAATATTAAGTTAATCAATTTTGAAAGAACGACAATTATTTTATTAAAAAAACCAAACCGATCAAACATTCTTATATGATAAACAAGCAACATATGTGTTTAGGGTGCCCGATTATCATGTAACAGTTCCAAAAAAAAGTTTTAGATTCAGGAACTAAGTTAGTTAAATAACTATGTAAATGCATTTCTCAACTAAGCATTTCTGATATAATTTATCTGTAATAATTCATAGTAATATGTAAAAAATTACAATATCCGCAAACCCTAAGTGTTGAGAAAATTAAAAAATAATTGAAAACAATATAAGAGACATTAAAAAGTATAAATAAAATATATTACGGAGAATACAATTTTACATAAAAAGGGTATACAACTTTTATATTAAACGTGCCAGTGCGATAGCTAAATTAAATTTTCTAGTACGTCTTCAATGTAGAGACTGCTTCGGAGATATTGTAATTTTAGATTATACCTAATGTAGGTACTCGTACATTATGTGTCATGTTCTATGGTCTAGTAATCAGATGTTTGTGTCGAATAAATAATGTTAAGGGTTCGATTCTTTAAATCGAGCAAGTCTCTTAAATTTTCTTATAAAGTAAGTTCACGCCCATATCTCCGGAGGTAGACAGAGGCAGGGCACCCACGACTAGCCGAAGACACTAATTCCCACATTATGATAGGTGACAAGCCTATCGCCAACCGGGCACATATCCCCCAGGCATCGTTGCTTTTTATTTAAAAAAATAAAATATACATTTTCATTTTTTTGTGGCCGGCTCAGAGATCGAATCCTCAAGAAGTCAAGTCCGACACCAGACCGCTAGAACATAGAGGCAATCAAGGCAATCTTCTTTAACATAAAACTGAATCTCTAAATGTGTTGATAAGCGCACAACTTCCGAGGGACTGAACCGATTTGGATAATTCTTTTTTTGTTGTGTCAGTTATTTTCAGAAGAAGCTTTTTATGAAGAGAAAAAACGGCAAAAATGTAGACAAAATTAATTTTTCCCATACACACTGAACGGGTGGAACGAAGTTCGCCGGGACAGCTAGTTTTCTAATACAAACAATATTGTTCCGAATTAGGTAAGTTTAGGCGATAAGTTTACAACCTAACATTGTCAGACTTAGAATCTTGGTGTAATCTTGGATGTTTCTGTTCCTCTATCTCTTTGGGGATACTAGCGTGAGTATTAAATTACTTATTTGCCTAATACGTATCATATTTGCTATCAATTTGGTTAAGCCAAAGGTGGAGCAATGACGGGCACTTCGCATTTGGGTCAAGTTCAGGTTGAGATAGCTACGGGTTATCTATCTCTTCTTCCGCGCTGTAGAATTCGATCAGAGTTCACTACTCCAGTCACGGATACATGTTTTATGGCTTAAGATAGCAAAACAAGCATATGACTCTCCAGATGTTAAGACACAACTAGACAACTTAACTAGTAGACAACTTAAATGTGCCAGTTACTCTACTCTCCAGCCCTTAATGTAACACTGTTTTTATGGCGACAGGACCCGTAAAGAGCTGGATCCCAAGGCACACTCAACCTCTAATGGTAGTCTTGGTCTGTTTAATTTATCCTCGCCTCTAACGAATTGCCTGTCTGGGAGGTAAGAAGGCTACTCAGCCATGTCAGGTCAGGCATAACAGTTTTGAGCCCGGTTTATGAGAAATTGGGGCAATGAAAAACGACTTGGGGCAACGAAAAGGGGTGTTATAAGTTTGACGTATCTGTATGTCTGTGTGTCTGTCTGTCTGTGGCATCACAACTTACGAACGGATGCAGTGATTTCAATTAGTATTTTTTGTATTAAAGGTGACTTATGTGTGAGTGTTCTTAGACATGTTTGATGAAAATCGGTTTAGCCGTTTAAAAGTTGTGGGAGGTGAAAGTGAGAAGACTAACCGAATGTCTGCAAATATACTCAAATATTTTTTACTTTTTAAAGGGAAATTAAGTTCTTGTGTCGGGGATTTTCAATTTGTTTGTTTATTATCCATAAAAAATATTAAGATCCTTGATATAAGATAGATGCACCAGTAACATCTTTGGTATCTATAAAGGACAGTTATATATCAGGATAGCTGCCGACTTGTTCACTGTAACAATAAAAATTCGAAACTCGGCCGTAACACATATGCGCTTGCAGCACTAAACGAAATAAAAAAAAAGAAAAATTATAAACGTCACTGCCAGGTGTCAGAGACTGAGACACGTGGAGGAATGTTTTATAAACAAACTTACACAATCACTGCGTGCAACTGCCCCATTACCTTCCTTCCTATCTACCATTTTCCGGCAACCGATGCTTCACCGTGACGCCTTAAAAGAAATATTTCAATACTACAGTCATGACAAGAATACTACTTTATACCAAGTACAACAAAGTAGTAGTTTGACAGAAACAACTATTAAAAGAACCATTAAACAGTTATGCAAGCGTCAGTCAATACCATCAGTCATGAATTACGTTTGAATAGTGTTAACCAACATAATGTTATTGAATTCACACAAACATAAAACTCTTTACTTTTTAGGTTTCTAGTCAGTTATAGCAGTGACCATGGCAAAATTTTACAGCAGCCTTAATGAATTTTTTACACAGTCATGCAGACGTCAAGTAATACCATCAGTCATGAATGACTTTTGAACAATGTTTACCAATGTAATAATATTGACTTCATACAAACATTAATCACATCCTTACAGTCATAGTAATTACTGTGGAAAATTTCTTAGGCCGTAGACAGTCATTCAGGCCTCAATCAACTCATAGCTCATAGCATTCCGTCAGTCATAGCTGTCACAGCTATGACTGACGGAATGTGTGGAAGTGGGAAAACTGACAGCAAAACCTACTTTGTAATGGATATCTAATGCAGTGTCAAGTCACTATAGGATACAAAAATCAGAATCAGAAAACTTACAATGATATTAAAGAAAAGTGAAGAACCAGAAATAAAGAAAAACAATGTGTAACATTCATCCATGCTAACATTATAAAACCGAAAGTCTATCTGTTTATTACGCTACTATTGATGAAAATTGATATGCATATAGTCAAAAATGTCAAAGTCGAGGGGAGTCGCTGGATACAAGCGACTGGTGACTGTGACTTGTAGCGCTCTTTGGGGGGGGGGCTATGTCCAGCAGTGGACGTCCTCCGGCTGATGATGATGATTATAGGCAAAATCTG
>NJDC01001122.1:831-17083 GCA_002245475.1 Calephelis virginiensis
CAAAATGCTTTTGATCCCATATCGTAAATTGTAAAATTGTATACATTGAGCTTACGCTTATGGTAATAAACACTTATTACCATAAGTAGTACCATAAGAGCTTAAAACTTTTTGAAAATCGAATACAATACAAGATACATTATTACTAGAGGTAGCTAACAGTTTATTTTGTAATTTTAACTTACGGGAAATTTCTTTTTCTGTCTGATGTTTAGTGAAGTTTTCTTTCAATTCATCTGTAGGGCTATAGGGTGTATTTTTGTACTGATGACAGAGTTCGCATTGGTCTTCTGTTTTTGGTAAATGAAAGCCTATCTTCAAATTAGCATTAACTGTATCCCTATACTGTCTTATTGTCTGTACTCTAAAATTATAATTATTATCAGCACACCACTCAACATACAACTTAAACATTTTCGAAAAAGATAAAGAAGGATCTAAGTATTTTTTACTCGTACATTTTCCAACGTAGTGAGACTCGATAGGGGTGAAAGAATTAACGTGATCTATGACACTCTGCTTCATTTCATTTGAAATTATATAATTATGGTTTTTATGCCGACCTCTGTCATCAGTAACATCAGTAAAATCATTGATTTCTTGGATTTTTTGTATTGCAGTATAAACAAAATCTTTACTAATGTCGAATGTATTCAAGAACATTGTTTTGCAAACTTTTTGTAATGTGATTCCATTGTCAGAATTTATGGGAAGATGATAATGCCAAGTGTGTGACGTCGACGACTAGATTCATTTTCAGCATTAGTGGCAGTCTTTTTACTTTTTTGTATCACATATTTAGCTATGACTTCCCATTGTTTTGCATGATCACCAGTACTCCAGAACTTATCAAACAGATCAACACGAACCTCGTGGCTTATTTTATTATGGCATTGCAGACGACAATTGACACAACTGACTAATACTTCTTGCTGCTTTAGTCTTTCCCTTTGACGTGGTATACTCCAATCCTGTGTTACACAAACGTTTTCTCTTTCTAGTTATCCATTCATTTTCAAGTTTAAGACGTTTGAGACCCACATCAGTCCTTTTTTATCTAGGTTTAGTAATTTTTGGGGTCGATACTGCAGAATAGTCACTATCATTGAACGTTGCAGGCGAGGAAATTGAATTACACGGAGTAGATATTGCCGATACTGAATCTGTATTTGTGATGAGGCCGTTATCCATATGCGAATCAGGAAGACTTTCCTGGGCGGATGTACCGATTCCAGGTGTCAGTGTTCCATCTTCAGTCTCTTTATAGCAAGAGGTCGGCACAAAGTAGCGTTCAAACTTTGTGAAGATTCCGAAAAATCACAATAGGGTGAAGGTACGGGGGTATTACCTATGCTGTCAGAAGGATCATTAGTGACGACCGAAAACAAAGATTCAATACTTGCTAGAGTTAATGTCAATGGAGAAGGTTTTTGGATAGAAGTCATTACCTTGGGTGAATAAATATTAAATGGAGTATTAGGAGCCCCCAAGTCGTTTAAATTTATATCTTGTAATACGGCATCATATTCGTTACTGACTATATCTCGGCTTGCAGAACTGGACATAGAATAATCATGCTATTGAATGGGCTTATCAAACTGTAACATGACTGACGTGCTCATATAAAGACACGAATTCAGGATCATGAACTTCAGCAGGTAATGGCGACGATTCTAAAACAATAGGTATAATATATTAAAATCATATTTCAATGTTTTTATAAAAAACAAAAAAAATAGTCAATGTACCATTAATAAACTAATTAATACGTTAACACATAAGTATTTACTACGTAAAAGTCGCTAAGTAGTTAATTTTACAAACGAACAAGTGTACACACGAACGCACTAAACTACGCTAACTATAAGTTAGTGTAGTGTTGCACGGACTTTGACCAAAGTGGCTCCAATTTTCAAAAAACCTAGCGTATTACTATAAAACATATTTATATACTTTAACATACGTTAATAGTCGATAATAACACATAATACTAACCTCTTTCGACAGTATGAAGCAATACCTCACTATTGTTATCAACACTCATCAATGAATATTGTTCCTTTTTCGTTAATTCCACTAAATGTTTAGCTCGTCGTCGAGACATTTTTGTAACAATAAAATAATAGTAACAATAACTGGTTAAATAACTGGTGTTTAAATAACTGGTTACAATAACACTATCTATTATGATTTACTGCTAAAGTTTTAAAACCGCGTAATCACATCTAACACAGCGACAAGTGTCGTTAGACTAATGTAAACAAACAAACGATGCGTCCCATCCCCAATTACGTTAGCGTAATATAATGATTTCAAAAAGTACCTTTACTTCGCGTTTTATAAGACTTGTAACTTTCTTATTTTTGCATATTTCTTCACGATTTTTTTATGACGTATGTAAAAACACATTTTAAGCAACTTGGCATAAAAAAACGTTTTTACCTAAACTTCGAGTTAGCGTAGTATAAATTGCTGGTGTTAATGGAAGAGTTACAATTTATTTAAGAAAAAATTGTATGAAGCTGACATGAAAAATGAAATGAACCTTGGGACTACATCTGTAGTCCCAAGGTTTGCCGTTATATCCTTGCACGTTGTTATAGTACTATTTATTTGTGAATTTTTGACATACTTCATATCGCGGCATCACTTGCGATTCTATTTTTTAAATCTTCAAAATTTAAAAAAAAAAATTTCGTTTTAATGTTTAAATATGAGTATACCAAGTGTAATTTATAATATTTTTATGCTTTGACCAAAACATTCTAAGAAATCACAAAGTCGTAGGTATTTCCTATTTATTTGAAATTACACGGTAATTATGAATTACGTAATATGTAATCTTGTCTAATGCCCCAAGTCCACTTTAGCTAATGATCATATTGAGGTGATCGCTTTATATTAATAAAACTAGATACCTAAGTCCCTAATGAATTAACTAATTAAAAGGATACGTACCAAAATAATTTGGGGTACAGGCTAATTTAGCAATTAGTGCAGGATTACTATAAAGAAGGGTAATTAGATAAACGTGATCATCTTTAGTCAACAACAATAAACTATATGATAAATTATAAAAAAAAATGCAAATTATTAAAAACAATAAGATGGTTATTGTATTAGATTTTATAAATTTAAAATGAAATCAAGATTTATGTGTACTCAGAAATAAATGTCAAATTATCGTAACCTAACATAAACAATAATAGTTAACTTATTTTATACTTCGTCACCATTAGGATCCGCTTCCGAATCAGGCTCTACAATAGACATAGCGTCTAAAAACTCTGTCGGAGATTCCTGATCCTGAAGTTTCAACTGTTTCTTTATGTCTAGACATACTTTATGTCTGCCTCTTGTGGGCATTTAATTTTGGTCTTGTAGAAGAAATTAGAAGATCAAAAAAGACGATAAGCTTATTGAGGCTATCCTCGTTTGATGCTTCCGCCATGACCACAATATCATCTGCGAATCGAAGATAAGTAATGTACTCGCCGTTGAAATTGATGCCGAGTTTTTCCCAGTCCAGTGAACAGTTTCATAGAAATAAAGTCTCCCTTCTTAGTCTTACACCTTTTTGCAACTGGATTGGTTTCGAACTCTTATCCTGTAATCAGACCGTCATAGCGGCTTTTTCGTACAAACACCTCAACACTTCGATGTATCGATAGTCGATGCGACACTGCTGTAATGACTGAAGCACCTCAGATGTCTCAACCGAATCGTAGGCTTTCTCGTAGTCCACAAACGCTAGACTTAATCGTTATATATAATAATAAGTCTGGGCTCCTCCATCACGCAAACTTTCCAGCCTCTGGTTCTGGGGCTAGTTGTCGCAACCCTTTTTCCGGACAGGGTTAGATACTCTCCCCCAGCAATGGCGCCGTTGGTAACTGAACATCGGGAAGAGGCGACGACGGTACCTGAGGTGAAACTGGCAGACATAGAATCGGCGGCCTTACGACTCCAGACTAAAAACGCCTGCCCGGGCCCTGACGTAATACCCGGCAGAGTCTGGGTGTTGTCGGTTCCAACTTTGGAGAACAGGGTACGAAGGCTTTTCACCGCGATTTTTGAGTCGGGAATTTTCCCACAAAAGTGGAAGACGGGTTATATTATTTAACAGAATTAAGCTCCTCAGACTTCTGTATAATCTGGCGCAGCGTATGAATGTGGTCTACGGTACTAAAGCCTTAACGGAACCCATCCTGTTCGGGAAATTGGAGATCTTCTAACCTGCGTGATCTCGGTTCGTGATGACCTTGATGAAACTTGTAAACGCGACTCAGAAGTGGTCTATAGTATTTCAACAACGTTTTTTCACCTTTCTTGAAAAAGTGAACCACCACACTTTTGGTCCATGTTTCTGGAAGCTCATCATTCTCTCGCATACCCAGCTTTGCGCTGAAGTCGCCTAAGACCACCGTGTATTGCGTTTTGGAGGTATGGATGGCTTTCGAGATCTCCTCGTATATCGGCTCCCCCTGTAACGTAGTGGGGGTGGCTTAGCTACCACCCACCACTATGTTAACAGAAAATAAACAAATAGACAAACCAGTAAATGGAATCCTGTTGATATAAAAAAAAATAAAAAATTTAAACAAGAACACTGTATTAAAATAAACACTAAAAATAAAGTCTATAAAAAGTCTGCATTTGAAAAATAAAAATTTCTGCCGGTTAAACGTAAAAGATAGATGGGCGTGAGGTAGGCTCGTCGACGGAACACGATGGACTGCTGCTGTAGTCTTCGGTGGTTGGGCTAGCGGGACCCTTTGGCGCCTTCCCTCAGCAGCCAGAAGCAGCAGTAGAAGTGGGCAGCTCCCAGCTGCCCACTTCTACTGCTGCTTCTTCAGGCGGCCAGAGAAAAACACTGGCGGGCAGCCACTGCCGGTCTAGGGTCCTCCCACCACCGAGCAGCAGGCACCAGTCAGCAAGCAGCAGTCATAATAGGACATTCCGTCGACTTATAGAATAAGAATTTTGAACAGCAGGTTCTGTAGCAGAATATAATGTAAGCAGACTGTTCGGAATCGAAGTAGAAAGCAGACTGTTGTAGGATCGAAGTAGAAAGCAGACTGTTCTGTGAATCAATTTTTCTCTTCTCTATTTCAAAATTTAAAAGCTACTAAACTTAATATATTTTTTAAATAGTGGCCAGTGTAGCTACAAACTACAAAGGCCAGCTATCAAAATAGTTTTTAAGAAAATAATATTACACACCTCGTCATCAGTGTGCGTCGAAGTCGGGACGTATAACTGTATGACCTTCAGCGAATACCGTTTGGTAATTCTGAGTATCAGGTACGTAACCCTTGTCGACACATTCCCGATAAGCGACTTCCAGACTATAAACCCGACACCGCCCTCTGACAGGGCGTCGCCTTCCCGGTGGCACAAGTATTCGTACTTTATGATTATGGAGTTCTCTCCCCGACTTCGAACTTCCAGGACAGATAAGGAAAGATAAGATACGTTCCAGCGTAACTAGTCCAAACGCTTTTCCACTTCCCTGATCTTCTCGTCAGACCGGAGCGTACGGCAGTTTTGCGTTAGCAGAGCCAGGTTCGTTAGCTGGAAGCCTAAGTCCGTCCGAGGATTTTTCGCACCCTTTGCTCTGCTGGTACCGAGTCCGCTACCGTAGACTCGGTTAAGCAGATCTGCCGGAGCTAGGGGGCCAAAATTTTTTAAGTTGGTCATTGGGGAGTTTTGCCATAATCCCCACGCTTGGCGGGTGGATTGACGATCAACAGTAGGGTGGAAGTTTTCACAAGGACACTGCTGCCCATCCTGCGTCAGCAATTTTACTTCCACCCACCTTGGAACGGTTTGACCGCCGTTCGTCGGTTGACTGATTGCGCTGGTGGTAACAATCGCACAGTTGCACGTATTTTTAGCGGTTGTTCTAGCTTATTCTTTAAATTTCGTCACGTCTACAATCTTTCCAGATGTGATAGCGTACAGAATCACAAAAAATCTGCGTATTAAGTCTTCATATAATCCAGTGATTGCTGCAGTTTACTAGGAAACTCAAAAAAATCGCCTTGATATGTTCCCATCTTTAGTTGTGCCTGATCCTTGTTTAACGATGTCAATCAAAAGGTTGAGATCATTTTGAAATCGATCTTGAATGATTTTTTTTCGTGAATGCATTAACTCTTGATGACCTCCTCTTGCAGACCACTTTTTAAAGTCGAGACGATACACTATGTGTAGAAGACATTCCATCACAATAATGCGGGCAGTGATAATAATCTGCGTCAAAAACCGTTTTTTCTAGTGTGTATAAGTACACGCTTTCTTTACTCATCGCATCGATGTTGGCGGACCGGGTACTGTCTCTGTCCGTTAAGGCTCCTAGCTCCTCCAGGGTCGCGCTCTTACTGGAAGTGATCACAGTCTACAGCTGGACTTGGACTGAAAGACAGCTTGTTCAAATAAATTTAATATTATCGTCAGGGACATGTTGTAAATCTCTGAAAACATTTCGAAAATTAAAAAATAAATTAGAAGCTGAAAGAGGTGAATCTTTTACTCTAGACAAAACAAGACGTTGGATAAGCTCCGTTTTAATGTGTTTTTTATTACAAATAATTATTGTGCTTGTCCTTGTGTAGTTTGAATGAGTTTGCACTCTTAAGACACTCGATTAAATCCTTTCAAGCAAGAAATGATTTCACCATTCTTTAATTGGTGTCATTTTCAAAATTCAATATGGACGCAATGCGCTCAAAGTGCTGCTTTATGTAGCTTTACCGCTTTTAAGATCAAACTTATACCGTCTTATTCCAAAAACATACTCGAGTGAACAGGTTTAAACTAAGACCAAAAAGTAAGTTTGTTACGGTATCAAAGTTTGTTACCGTAATAAATTTCATTCTTGTGTCAAAACGAAAAACAACCAAGAATACCAGAGTTAGTACTTAGTACTACAGTTAGGACTGTGTCATTCACTGTTTCCACGTTTGGGGCACATAAACTTAGATAGCGAGAATGCAAAAAATGTTTATTAAAATTATATTCAATTTTAGACTTAACGAATCTCGCATAAAATCGAAGTGATAAGAAGATCAAGTAGGCTTGGAAGCGGATGAAGTTTGTAGCAATTTTAGGCCAGAACCTGTAAGTAAAGTAGCCTGTTAAACAACTGCGATACGTCTGAAGACTTGACACTGGCAGTTACTCATGTTTCTACTAAATGTTGCAGTGAATAATGCTTTTCAACTTTATAAAATATCTACAGCTGGAAAAAAAGTTAACGGTATGCCACACGATCTTTTATCATTTACGAAACATATTGTTTCCACATACTTTCTTATGAAAGATATAGCCCCTAATACTTCAAATATGTCAAATCCTAGGATCTTAACTAGTAGTAATAAAATGTGTGCCTGATGCTATTAGATTGGATGGTAAAGGACATCTTATTGAAATGTTAATTTAAATTACGCGCCTTCTAACACAATATCAGTCACTCTAGCAGTTATCTCTGTCTACTCTATAATTTTTAGTCTTGTCTATTCTGTGACTGTTGTCTATTCTTCTCTATTCTACTCTGTTCAGTAAATGTACATGCAAATTGTAATTGTGCATAATAAACTAATTAAAACCGTTAAACCTGCTTTCCACTTATTTCAAATTAATAAGTTATGGGCCCAGGCGCCCTGTAAAAGTCAAAAAGTATAAATCGAACAGTAGTTACACAGTGTACAAAAAGTATCTAACTCAACCTAAAAATTACGCACGTGAAACCGGCAAAAAGTTTTGCAAGTGTCGAAAATGGCTTTAAATAACCCGCTAACGTTGGTAAAAAAACTGACTGGCCGCGATAATTATTCCACATGGAGATTTGCCGACAAGACCTACCTTGAGCACGCACAACTAAGGGACTGTATCGAAAATCCAAATAGCGACGCGGCAAATCAGAAACGTGATCTCAAAGTCAATCTTGCTAGTGGACTCCGTTAATTATGTTCACATACAAGAAGCGAGTTCAGCTAGGGAAGTCTGGGACAATCTGGTAAATACTTTTGACGACCCAGGGCTTACACGCCGAGTAGGTTTACTTCGTGAGTTATGTACCACAAACCTTGCAGAGTGTCAAAATGTAGAAGAATATTAGTATATAGTTAGTAAAGTAATCACCACAGCTCACAAGCTGCGCAATATGAGATTCAAAGTTCACGATGAGTGGCTGGGTACCTTACTGCTCTCTGGTATACCCGAAATATACAAACCGATAATTATAGCCATCGAAAGTTCTGGTATGAAAATAAGTGCCGATTTAGTTAAATCCATAATACACAGGTTACAGGTTGTGAAAATGAGTAATAGTGATACAAATGTATTTGCTACTAATTCTACATTTCAAAAAGGGTCCCCAAATGCAACAAATATGCCCATATAAGCACAGAATGCAAGTCTAAGCAGAAAGAGAAACATTAAAGTTCCAGCTATGCCGCTGCATTCACTGCTCCTGGCAGTAACAGCGATGCCTGGTATATAGACTCCGGTGCCTCTATGCATACGACCAGACATAAACAATTAGTGCAAAATGAAACAGTGCCACTAGTGGAGACTATTAAAGTTGCAAATAACAATCCCTTACCTGTAGAAAGCTCTGGTCAGCTGAGCTTAGATACATGTGATAACAAAGGTCAGAGTAACAAAATTTTATTCCAAAATGTTTTATATATGCGTGAGCTGGCAACAAATTTACTGTCAGTCAGTCAGATTGTAAATTATGGTGGTGAAGTGAAATTTAATAATGAAGGCTGTATAATGTTAAACAGTAATAAGAAAATAGTTGCAACAGCTATCTTAACCAAAAATATGTACCGGCTAAATCTGTCCAATGTTCAAGCATACATATCTGACGTTGATAAACATCTCTGACACCAGCAAATGGGGCACCTCAATTTCAGTGATTTAAAGAAAATGCAAATGGTGTGCAAATATCTAAGAAAGAAGACAATCTGACCTGTGTGACTTGTTTAGAAGGGAAACAAACACACCTGCCATTTAAGTCAAGTTAATCAAGAGCTACACAATTACTTGAAACAGTGCATTCAGATATATGCGGACTGATGGAAATTACTTCCCTTGGTGGTGCAAAATACTTCATCACATTTGTAGATGACTTTTAAAAGACGGTATTTGTTTGTTTAAAAAAAAAACAGAAGCTCTTGATAAATTCAAAGAAAATCAATTCAAGTTGAAAATCAGTTGGAATGTAGAATAAAATGCTTGCGTACAGACAATTCATCATTCATCAAACAACAGTTCTCTACACGCCTTAGCAAAATGGTGTCTCCGAAAGAATTAATCGTACTTGAAAAAGCTAAGTGTCTGTTGATTAATGCAAATCTTCAAAAACTATATTGGGCAGAATTAATACACACAGCTGCTTACCTCATTAATAAAACTCCAACACGTTCACTGACATTTAAAACTCCAGAAAAATTATGTTATAAGAAGAAACACAATATACGTCATTTAAAAACATTTAACTGTGAAGCTATGATACATCTCCCAAAAGAAAAACGCAAGAAGTGGGACAGTAAGTCACAGAAAGCTATATTTATTGGATATTGTGACCATACCAGGGGCTATAGGTTTACAATACCTACTTTTAGAATGGTGGTTAAAAGTAGATCTTCCTGTAAATCTAACAGAAAAAGAAACAATGTGTGATTCATCTCTGGAACAAGAGACGTAGCCAGAACGGATGTAAGAGTTTTGGTTGATGATGTAGTGCTGGAACAAGTGAATGAAATTGTATATCTTGGTTGTGCTTTTAGCAGGGATGGAAGGTACACCGCGGATGTAGAGAGGAGAGTGAGTGCAGAGAATAATGTGAACGGAGCATTGGGTAAGCTATTCCAAAGCGAGGTTTTGAGTCAAAAAGCTAGACTCGCTTTGCATAATTCTGTGCTTATTCCAATGTTATTGTATGGAAGCGAGAGTTGGATGTGTCAGAAAGAGCATGAAAGTAGGATAAATGCGGTCGAAATGAGAGCACTACGGAAAATCTGCGGCGTAACGCTCGCTGACCGCATTCGTAACAGTGAGATCCGAGAAAGAGTGGGATTGAAAGAAAGTGTTGGTGTTAAAATGCGAAAGGGTGCTCCGCTGGTTCGGCCATGTGGAAAGAATGATAGATGAAAGATTGTCAAAGCAGATATACAATGCGAATGTGGATGGATGTAGGTACCCGGGGAGACCAAGGCTGACATTCCACGATCAGATCAATCGGATATTATCCGAGGGTGGTGTCAAGAGTCTCCGATACCGGCGTGTTTGTATGAAAAGAGTTATGAATGTGAAGGAAGCAAGACAGGTTTGTCAGGATCGTGAGGTCTGGCACTCGATACTCTCTGCCTACCCCGTAAGGGACTTGGCGTGAAGATATGTATGTATGTATGTAACAAGATGATAAAAATATGTCTCTGAATTCCAATGACATATCAGATACTTCAAACACGACTAGTGAATGTATATCAGGCCATGAAAATGCTGAGTATAAACCAGGTAAAAATGTTCAAATATTGCCAACACCTTCTAGAATAACATTGAGACCAAGAAACAGAGAATTATCAAAATTAAATGAAAATAAAGATAAGAATTTCCTGTGCTACAGCGAAGACAAAATAAATTCTATTCCTCAGAATTACAAAGAAGCCTCCTTCTCATTTGAATCTGAAAAATGGAAATCTTCAACAAAAGAGGAATTAGATTCACATCATAAAAATGGAACTTGGACTATGGTAGAAAAATCGCAAAACACCAAGACTATTTTTTTTAACATGTTGCCAAATTGTTTGGCAACCTTCTTACTCCCCTGACACGATCAAGGCCCTTTTCTACATTTTATATTATTTGTTTACAAGATTTAGGGGTTTATAGTTTATTCATATTATGTATTTTTACAAAGTTTGTATTCGTGCATTTAATTGTGGGTAATGGAGTTTCTTCTAATGGTGTGCAAATAACTGTTAATCATTTTGTTTTCTATTGTTTACTATGTAATATTTAATTTTATTCAGTTATATTTTGTGTTGATACAGCGTATTCGTTGATACACTGCTCAACCCAATTTTTATTTCTTTTTATTTATTTTTTATTTACCTAAGTTAATCAGAGTAACCAATGTGTTTCTTTCATATTTATTTGTACATTTTAATTAATTTCTTGATTAACACTAATTAATAAATTAATCAATGATTATAGAGATTTCAGTGTGTTGAAGGTACTTTACGACGCTCGGTGGTTTAAAACTTGTTTTTATTAATTCTTGTATTCTAATTTCTATGGGTTTATTGCTATTGGTTTTATTAAAATTTGTCTTAATTAATTTTATTACTTTTAGAAGTTGGGTCATTTTCAAATGAAATTGATCCCAATTTACTATTGCACTATTATTTGTAATAAATGTTCTATTTTTTATGTTTAGTCTTAATAATTTTGTATAATGGTCGAATGTGAAAGTTTTATCGTAGTTAAGTACCTTCAACGTGTTGTTCTTTGAATTTGTTAGGAAGGATTTATTGCCTGAGGCATCTTTAGCAGTTAGCTATATTTGCCCTTGCTATTGTCTCCCATTTCTTTTTAATGGGGCAGTCACTGCTGAAGGCGTTGTGGTCCACACCTTCCAGCTTTGCTTGGGAACAGTTACAACATGATAGCACCATGTTCGTAAGCCATTCCTCGCATTTCGCTCGAAGGTGTGGCCCACCGCAGTGACTGCATTTTGGCACTGTTTCCTTGCACATTTTCTTTGTGTGTCCGTAGCCGAGGCACATGGAGCATTGTATGACTGGCGATTGCTCCTCCACTCTGACCCGCTGTAGGTCTATGTGGAGGTATCCATCGCCAGTCATACGTCCCATTACTCTTGGTGACACTCTAGCTATGATGTGACTGAGGTGGGGATTTCTAGTTTTCTTTCGATATACTATTTCTACAAGTTTATCAAATTCTTGTAAGTCTGTAAAAAGCTTTTTGTTTTGGGTTATGTGAGCAGTCTGAATGTCTTCGTCTTTATTGCAGTCTAAAACATGTTTCATTATAATCAAGGGTTTTTTATTTGTCATGTCTTCGACTCTGAGTTTTCCTTCTGCCTCTTTAAGTTTTTCCTTGATTCTTTGTCTTTCTTCCTCAGTCCTGCATCCAACTATAACCTTTCTATCTTTGGCCTTTCTAACACTTTCAACTGTAAATCCCTCTCCTTGGCTCTCACTGTTTTTCTAACCAGTTCCAGAACCTCTTCACCTGTTTCTATTTCATTATTTGAGGATATGACTATGGAGTGTAGAGCGGCGCGTCCAGCAGGTTTCATTGCTGGAGGCGCCGCTGCTACACTGGCATACGTTAACTTCTTTTGTGTTTCTTGATTTTCTTCCATTATCAGTTTTAATTTCTCTACTTTTTCGTTACTTTCTCTAATTGCTCTCGTGTGGATTTCTAAAATTTTTCCAAATTCCTCTATGCTCTTATTTGTATTTTCTATATATGACAAATTGTTATGTTGTTTTCGACATTCTTCTTGTTGTTCTGGGGCTGGAGCTGGAGTTGGTTTTTTAGTCTGGCTTAGTTCCGTCTCTTGGACTAGCTGGTGGACTCTAGTCACCAAGACTATTGGATGTAAGTGGGTGTTCCGCATCAAGAATGATCAACAGGTCCTCCATCAATCTAGACTTTGTGCAAAAGTATATGCACAGGCAGAAGGAATTGATTTTGATGAAACTTTTGCGCCGACAGTGAAGTATTATTTTATACGATTATTATTATCACTTGCAGCTGAGAAAAAATTAGAGAGGATCCAGTTCGATATAACCACCGCTTTCTTGCATGGCGAACAAAAAGAAACAAGCTACATGTCTCTACCTAAAGGATTGAACTGCAACTCCAACATGGTATGTAAACTTAACAAATCCTTATATGGCCCCAGGCACCAAGATGTTAGAATACAAAGTTTAACCCAGTTTTAAAGAAATTTGGATTTGAAAAATGTAAAGCAGATTAGTCCATTTATATTGGATTAATTAAAAGCATAACATGCTACTTGGGTCTGTATATTGATGATGGCCTTTTATTATGCAAAGAAAAATCCATTCTGACTGATGCGATTAATGATCTGAAAACTAATTTTGATGTTAAAACATATCCTGTTTCCTGCTTTGTAGGAATTCAAATTGAAAAATGTAATAATCATATTTTCATACACCAGACTAAATATATTGATCAATTATTAGAGAAGTTCAACATGACAGATGCAAACTCTAACAGTGTACTAGCTGATTCACATGTCAAACTCCTGAAGACTGATGGGCTACCTGAAATAATAGAAGCTGTGGTATCACTCATATTTGCAGCAACCGACCAGACATTATGTTTGCATCAGTCAGGTGAGTAGATTCTTAAATTGTCATGATGAATCTCACTAGAATGCTGTCAAAAGAATACTCAAGTATCTTAAAGTTACTAAAGATCATGGCCTGTCCTTCATGTCAAAGCCAGACTGTACCGATGTGACAGGGTACACTGATGCTGACTTTGCCAATGATGTTAAAACGAGGCGATCAAGAACTGGTTATATTTTTCTTAAAAATGGGGCCGCTATTACCTGGGCATCCTAATGGCGACAAACTTGGCCCTATCTACAACTGAGGCAGAATTTATGGCTGCTTGTGCTGCCACAAAAGAGGCCATGTGGTTGAGACAATTATTACAGGAAAGAAATGAATATAAACATTGACAATTTTACGGGGTGAAAGCATAGTTTATTTGCAGTCAAGTAATATAAGGTGTGTGGTATCTAAAAACCAATACTATTGGAGATATAAATTTTTTGTATATTTTTCTAGAAATTCCCGATTTTGTACGAAAAAAAATTGTTTTTTTTTTTAAATCAGTTATTTACAAAACGAAATTAATAAAATAATGTAAGATCAATAATTGTTTTATGTGATTTAAGTTAAAGTCATCGCTTAGAGAGTAAAACTTTTAGTTTATGTTTTTTGAAAGTCGTGATTATAATAAATAAGACTACTAATTTTAGTTTTAATTTATCGTATTTTAAAATTTTATTAATGAGAAAACTGTGATCATAAACATTGACAATCAAAGTGCCAATAATGTTATTAAAAACTGTGAATTTCATAAGTGTTGCGAACACATAGATCCTGTCTGGAGCGAATTTTTTTCTTTCTTTAAAATTTCTAGAAAACACATAGATATTAACTTTATCAAAGAAAAATATAGTGAAAATATTATCAGTCTTAATTATGTAAACACAAACCATCAATATGCTAATATCTTACTAAAGTATTGTCTAAGGATAAATTCATATCTATGAGATGTAACCTAGGAATGTGTAAACTTAATAATTGTCATTATTTTTTTTAACAATACTTTGTATGTCTAAAAAAATAATAATAATAAAAAATAAATGTCTAAAGACAAATATAGTGAAAATATTATCAGTCTTAATTATGTAAACACAAACCATCAATATGCTGATATCTTTGCTAAAGTATTGTCTAAGGATAAATTCATATCTATGAGATGTAACCTAGGAATGTGTAAACTTAATAATTGTCATTATTTTTTTTAATAATACTTTGTATGTCTAAAAACTTTGTACTTTGTGTTTTATCTAAATAAAAGTTTTAATGTGAAGAGAGCTATATGTAAATGAAGGCTCTAATTTGAAGAGAGTATCGAAATGTAAATTAAAATTTCGCGCCTTCTCATATAATATCAGTCACTCTATCAATTATCTCTGCCTACTCTATAATTTTTAGTCTTGTCTATTCCGTGACACTAAGAGTACATGGAAATTGTAATTTTGCCTAATAATCTAATTAGAACCGTTAAACCTGCTTTCCATTTATTTAACATAATACATCTAATAGAAAGTCAAAATAAACAAACTCGGTGTGCTTTATGCTATAAAAATACAAGTACAAAGAGTATCAAATGTAATGTTGCATTACATAACAAATGTTCAATATTTTTTTCATACTGAATAACAAGGATGTTAAGGATATCCACATCCGTAATCAAAACTATCGGATATCCGAAATAAATAAATATCCATATCCTTAACCGAAACTGAAATAAATGTTTCGGATAATTTCGGATAGGGGCGGAGTCTTAATGAGACATAAGACAAGTTACGACAAGTTGTTTTGATGGGCTGAGTGACACGCGCCACGCGCGTGTTTTGTTACCTTCTGCTGTACCAAATTACAAAATTACGAATACTTAATTGGATAAACCGAAAAATAAGTGTTGTGAAAGTTAGTGTGTTATTGTAGTGTGTCATGTGTATTAATTAATCTGCACAAAATGCGTCCTAAACCTAGTCTTAATATGGTCATTTTTTGATCAAATAATGTAGATTCTGCAAAATGTAAACAGTGTGGTAAAAACTTTTCACGAAAAGGAGGTGGCACTACATCGTTGAAACTTCATCATAAATGAACAACACAGTAGTAAATACAACGAACTTATTCTGCTACAAAAAAAATCAACAAAAACCACTAACATCCAAACAGTTAACACCTTTGCAAGAGTGTAAAAACAGTTGTCACTAACAGATTCTTTAAAAAATAAATGTGCCTAGGATTAAAGTAATACCAAACAAAACGAAATTGATAAATTAGTGGCTGAGATGATTGCGGTACAAAATTTGCCATTTAATTTTGTAGAAGGTGTAGGGTTTCAAAGAATAATGCAGGCAGCATTACCACGTTATAATCTAAGAGGTCGGCAGTATTTTACTAATTTACTGTGTACTGACATCTACAATAAAATGAAGTTGAATATTCTGGAATTACTCAAGCTATTTGAAAAGCTATCATTCACTACAGATGTGTGGTCTGAGCCCAGCGCAAATGTCTCATTACTTAGCTTAACTGCTCATGTGATCACAGATAACTATGCAAGAGTTTCTGTTTTACTCAAGTGTGAACAATTAGAGGGTCGACACACAGGTGAAATTATAGCGAATAATTTAAACAATGTTTTGCAAGATTGGGGCTAAAGCACAGAGTCAGTTCATTGTATTTTACGTGACAGAGGATCTAATATGATAAAAGCTATGAATATGGCAAATTTAACTGATGCAAACTGTACTATTCATCAGCTACAATTATGTGTTCGGTTGGCAATGGAACAGAAGAATTTCTCTCGCCAGTGATTACAAAGTGTAAAAAAATTGCGACTCACTTCAATCACTCCTTAATTG
>NJDC01001122.1:28309-55504 GCA_002245475.1 Calephelis virginiensis
TGTCTGAGATATGGTCATATCGCTAAATTCTGTAAAAATTCTGAAAAATGTTCAATTTGTGGTGAGGGCCACAATTTCAAATCATGCCAAATCCCCACTTCCGAAGCAAACTGCTGCCATTGTAAAGGCAACCACATTGCAATTTCATCAGCCTGTCCTGTAAAACAAGAAAAAATTAAATTAAACAAAGAGAAATTTCAAAAAAAAGTTACGCTAATGCTTTTAAAGAAGGAGATTTCCCCTCTTTGAATAAAATAGATAATTTTATAACCCTTCTAAACTCTGAACTCATTTTTAAGATAATCTCAGAATCCCTAGTAAAACTCATCACAATTAACAAAACTAATGAAAAATCTATCAGTTCCCAATGTATCAAAGATGTCCTGCAGGAGACCTACAAAAAACAAAGAAGAAAATAATACATATATTTTATAACCATGGATAGTTTAAATATTGTCCAATGGAATGCTCAGAGCTTATTACATCATCAACATATTTTACACAAATTCATATTGGACAATAATATTCATATAGCAATTATATGCGAGACTTGGCTCAAGCCACACCACAAATTTAAATTACGCAATTTTAACACAATTCGTATTGACTCAGGCAACACACATAATTGTGTTGCTATTATAGTACACAACTCGATTTCCTATTCTACAATAAAAATTTACTATGATGATTCCTTACAAAATGTAGCAATACAAATAAAATATTCCTATGACAAGCAACTCACTATAGTGAGTTTTTATTGTCCAAAATTGTAAATATATTTTAAAGTAAAAAAAAAGACAAGCACGCTGAGTTTCTTGCCGGATCTTCTCAGCGTGTGGCCGCTTTCCGATCCGGGTGTAGATTTATTATTATATAGACCCGTCACAAGTGCCTCTGTAGGTTTATGTGAAATAAAGATGATTTATTATTATATTTATTATTATTATTAATAAAACAATAAAAAAAACGTTTTACACATTTAAATTAGAGTAAATAAATTTGTGCAATGTGATTTCCAAATATTCTCTCTTTTTTTTACTTTAACTTTAAAATATATTTACAATAATTTATGTAATGATACATTATATAGTATAAGAGATTGGCATGAGGAGAAATTAAACCCAAGCAGTCTTATCTGCTAAATATTCAGCAATGTTACAATAACCCTTTTGATTTAATTTACATTTAACACATTTCTTAAATGTATTAATTGGAAGTTCTTTCATATAATTGGGAAGTTTATTGTAGAACTGTATACATAGGCTCATGAAAGAATAGCTTACTGTGTGGAGACAAGACACATGCACAGCAAGATTATTTTTATTCCTTGTATTGACACAGTGTATATCACAATTTATTTTAAATGAACTTGAATTTTTGTGAACATACATTAAATTTTCAAAGATATACTGGGATGCTAAAGTACGTGGTATGGTTCTAAGCTCAATCGACGACACCTTTAATTTAGCACATAGTAATCTAACAGTCACATCCCCATTATTATCAGCTATAGATCTAATGTAATGCCAATGCACGAGCCATATGCAAGTTGTGAAGCCTCACTAAATAAATGTAACTCAATCCACTTTGGTTAGTTACTCAACACAAGCTTAGATATTTTTAAATAAGAGATAGCATTAAGACCTTTAGAAAACGAAAACCAGTTACAATCTTGCGGACAGCAATGCTGCACACAATTACAAACGTGATATTGTTTTAAACCTTTTTTGATATGTTGTGTATATATTTTCTTATTAAATAAAGTTTTTTTTGACAAAGACATAAAAAAGAATTCGTTTCGAATTGAATTCAATTTCGGAAACAGCGTTTTAAAAATGTTAAGGTCTTCGTTTCGCGCCAAACTGAAAATCTTTTCTATAAAAGAATCCATTTTCTACGCTGATTGGAAAAACATACAGAATGTGTAATGATTTGGGTACTTAAACACATGGAAATAAACAACGGCTATGACTTACGTTACTTTATTATTAATCTAGCTTAACCCTATGCACAAGATGTCATAAAGGAACTAGTTCCATAAACTACTACAATTTTATACATACAACGGTATCGGTAAAGGACAATTGTCCTTAAAATATATTTCTAAAAATAATTCCAAATTCGCACGCTAGTAAATGCTCACTACACTCGATATATCTATATACAACAAATCACTTCAAATACTTCGGGAATTGAACAACATTAAATGCTCATTAGTCTCACTTCCGTAGATATAATAGGTATATTAACATAATATAATGTAGGTATAAAGAAGTTTTTTAAGAAAATCCTTAAGTAAAGTAATTGTAACCTAATAAATTGTTCAATGTAATTATGCTATCTGAGGTCGTACTCTTTCAATTGTAGCCTGACACGGCAATCGAACTTGCCAATCTTCTTGGTCAGCTTCATACAACTGGGCTACTGCAGCTTCCGGCTTTATGAAAGTGGTTGTATTTGTAGTACAGCATAAATTATGTAGTAAACTATATCAAATTACTCACAGTGACTGTAGGTACCTAGTCAACTAATGGCTCCTTTAAAATGGGTATCTCCGTAGTCTAAAAATAAACCATAGAAAGGTCAGAACGGTACCGAATAACTACATATAGTTGTTTTAGTTTACGTTTATTCTAATTAATTTATAATAGCCTAATCAAATATATTACACAAATTTAGAAACTGCTAGACCAATTTCAAGATACTTGTACTGCCACTGGAAGCAACACAGATTACATTTTATCAAAAACGGCTAAGTAACAGTGAAGTTGAAGTGATGGGTAAATTGCTGGTATACCAATATTATAAGAAATTAAAACATTTTAAGCTATTGAGTTAATTATGATTTTAAATAGGGCTACAATCGTTATACGTTTAAAAAAAGTTAACGAGATTCCCCAATATTTCCTCTGTTTCTCATTTAGGTTAGTATTTCAAAATTGTTGATTTCTAACTACAACCCAAAATATCGACGTATAATATTTCTATTTTTATTTAAACTCTTTTCGAGCATCTTATCCGAAACCTTTTTCCGTAATGAGTTTTTGACTCTTACCTTCAAATTAATGTCACGCAAATTAATGTACAAATGAGGCTAGCAGAGCCATCTGTAGTATCGGAACTAACCATTACAAATGTGAAAAGCATAACAGCGCGTTGTCTGAATTTTGTTGTAAAATCTCTTAAACGTACATAAATCTCATAATCCTAAACATAAATGAAAGGAATGATGTTATTCCTTATTTTTGCTAGCGGTGGATGATGTAAATTATTATTTCATCAGTGCTATAAACAGAGACTGCGGTACGAAACACGACAGAGACGAGTACTGGTGGGGGGAGAACTGGGAATGGCAGTAGTACCAACACAGGCGAGTTATCGTCAGCACCTAGTTTTGGCTAACATCACTAGTGGAATAATCCAAAAACTAGCAGGCAAATGGGTTATAATTTTTTATGAAAGTACTGTTTGTTTTGTCATATTATTTGTGTATTCTGGTAAATGCCCGTTGAGATCGTAAAACGTAAAGTAGTCTACGAGCCTTGTATAAGGAATAAGATATTTTAGCTACAATTTTGTTAAAATTAGTACAGCCGTCTTGATGCGAAAACGGTACATACGTAGAAATCTATACGATTTTGAATTCATATCTACTTTTTAAGGGGTACAAAGGTAAATTAAAGCTTAACAAAAGGAAACCTACATCTTATCCCCGTGTTGGTCCGGGCTTCTTTATAGAATAGACCACCTGCCTTCCTGCCAGGCAGCTCGTAAAAGGCGAGCATAGGCTTACCGTCACTAACACCGTGACATCCTACTAGGTGGTAGAGTTTCGTAGCGACTCGCCCGGATTGGTATCACCGCCTTTCCTATTGATGCCACCATAACGTCCAATGCTTGTTGTTGATGTGTTCCGGTTCGGAGGGTAAAGTAGCCGGTAAACTTACTTTTACTCGAGGCCTAACATGCTGGCCTCAGGTTGGCAACGCACCATTACCACCTTTGGTGTCTGTAGGTGGCGTGATTTTTTTACTATCAGAAAATCCGTCTTCTTGGTTGCCTTCCATAAAATCTTATGTACGCTAATAACTCCTAACTAGCCCCGAGGTTCGGGTTCGATTCCCGATAGGGCCAGACATTTGTTTCTGTGTTTAAGTTTATTAAATTTGTTATTCTGGTATGTATCTTTATGCATCAGTGTTGTACCCATAACACAAACAAATACTTTGCTTACTTTGGGGTTATAATTAATTTGTCCAGGGATATTTATTTATTGTTTTTCGTCCTATTGACAAATCCACGAGAATAACTAAGCTAAGCACGAACCTATAAAAAAGTGATGTGGCATGCTTTTACTCGAGGCCTAACATCCCGGCCTCAGGTTGGCAACTCATCATTATCACCTTTGGTGTGTCTAGTTAGAGTGAGTTTCTTTCTTCTCCATCAGGAAATCCGTTTGCTTGTTTGCCTTCTATTATCATTAAAAAAAACTTAAATCTTATTGGCTAACAGTAGGTAAGAGCCGATAAAGAAATTATTCAAAATGAAAAACCGAAAATAGTCAAAAAATTTATTAAAAAATCGTTTTGTAAAATAATCTGAAAGCAAAATGATTATATAAGAAACCACGGATTTTCAGATGTTTAAAAAATACCTACTAAAAATATCGCATCACTCTTAAAACTGAGATTAGAACGTGTAGCTTCGAAAAATGTTACCTTCTTACCTCGAAACACGACTGTGGCAAACACAAACATTATAGTGGCAGGAAAATATAAAATGTTTATTATTTAAGTTTAAAATACGAGTACTAAAATAGCTAAGGAAATTATAAAATATTTTTTATGTTAAAAGCAATGTCAAGACAAAGAAGAGGTTTATATTTCTGCTAATAATTATTTTTTTTTCATTGCCAGTGGAAAAAGAGGGGGTGTTGTAAGTTTGAAGTGTCTGTGTATGAGTGTGTCTGTTTGTGGCATAATTGATTATGAATGGATGGACTGTTTCCGCTGCAGAGTTTTCGGCTTAAAGTTGACATAATCGAGTTGGTTCTAAGGTTTTATTTTTTTTGTAGGGGGTTATTAAAAATTTTAAATTTGAGTGTTTGTTTATTTGCTTTTAATAGGTTATACATACATTTGAGGTCTTACAACAATTGTTAAGAATCTGTTTAGACAAATTAAGGGCGAAACACATAACCGCGTTGCGGCGCCATGTTGCTAGAATCAGCAGTAGCGTCACTGCCGATTGTAGCGAGTCACTATTTATCAATTTATATCAATATATATCAAACTTAAGGAACAAGAATCCATTGCACTTGCAATAATGGTCCATTGCACAGACATGTCAATGACGCCGCAATACCGCAACGCAAACTGACGATTTTAGCGGCGCGGTGCCGCAATGTGGTTATGTGTTTTGGCCCTTAAATGGCTTACAAATTAATACGAACAATCTGACACAAACAATTTCATTGATAGTAAAAAATACGATAACAATAATAAACATCATAAAATCAAAAAATATTAACAACCTCTGACAAGGGTAATGTTGCTGAAAACCAACTCAATCCGGTCAGATTTCAATCATTTTTTAATTTATGGTATGTATGATATTTTGTTTTATAAAACGCTTTAGAACTTGAAAGTACTTCCAAATCTGAAGAGTCTCGAAATGTAAATGACTTGCATTTATTTTGTGTTTTTAATAAACGGGAATGCTTTATAAAGAATAAATCTGTCTTCAGAATGTAGGTATAGTAAGGTAATAAGGATTCTAAAAAGTTATGAAGATTAGTTTGTGATAGTCTTGACCGTAGATTTAAATTTTTTAACAAATTTAAAAGTAATCGTAAGATGGAAAGTTTCATCCTCTAAGGTTATCTTCGTTGAAATTCTTGCTACAACATACTTAAGATAAAGAATTTCAATGTGCAAATTTAGGCTTATACATTCAAGCGCAGGCCCGTTTCAAAGAGCTCTTATATTTTTTTACATAATTTAAAATATAGCTTTATACCAAGGTGTCACTGGTTTTGAGTTATAATATTCGGAGTTTGGTATCAACGGGGCATCAGCAAACACATCATCTGAATACACAGCTTTAAATCCAAACCTCCAAATAGCTACATATGGGAAATATTTTGCAACAAATAATTGCCATCTTAAAAGCAGGTTTAGGAATACACGACCTATAAAAGTGGAGTAAAAAGCAGATAAAATACTGATGAGAGCTATGGCGTATTTAGCAGATAAAGAAAGTTGTTTGTACGCTGGAGACGAATCAACGGAATCGTAGTCTGAAAGGTATAGAATTCTTGGTTCATATTGCGGTAGTCCTTCGATGTCACACTTTTCTATTAAGTCGGTCGATTTGACACCTGTAACATGAAGAGTGATTTTTAACTACTTCAAAAGAGGTGGGTTACTCTTGAATCTCGATTTCGGTAAATACGAAATTGAAATCGGATATGTCATTTAAAGTAGCTCTACTAGCAAATTAATAACATTTAATACATATAATTAACAATAAACTAATATATCGAATTCGCTGAATTTTTGGGAACTAAATATTAATTACAGTCTTTTCGGGTAGACTTGGAATAACAACCAAGTGTTTTTTGTGCTGTTGCGTTTATTTAATTTTTTTAACTATCAACCAACGTATTAAGTTTGTTGGCACTTTCAGAACATTCCTAAGCCTTTTCTCCATTAAATTTACCCTTTTGAAATCTATAATTACAACTATGGAACACTCATCACAATCAGTGTCTAACTTGGGTGAAGTTGTCAAGACGATTGAGAGAAGGATGAACGAATATGATGAACAACTTCAAAAACTCAAACCTTCATCTCCTGAGAGGCAAAAAGATGTGGCTGCGCTGTCCCGAAATTTCAGAGAGTTCAAGTATTCTGTTTGGTAAATATTTTCTATCATGAAATCTCAAATGGAACTGCTTTCTCTTGGGCTTGACAGCCATGAAGCCTATATGAGGAGGAAGGTTGTCCTACTTCAACAGTATTCCTGAGCAGGCTAATGAAAATATTTGTTCTGCTATTATTGGCATCATCAACAACAAAATGAGCTTATCAGAAATTTCTAGACAATGACATCCTGTCTGTCTTGGATTAAATCAAGGTAAGCCTAGGCCTGTGCTAGTTCGATTCCATGAGTATCAGTATCGTCACCTTGCCTGAAGCTATAAAACTACTCTAAAGGGGACTGGGTTTACTGTTTCTGAATTTCTAACAGCCCCTAGACGCTGCCTATTCATGGAGGCGCGTAAACATTTTGGAATAAAAAATTGTTGGACTGCAGACAGCAAGACAACATTGCTTCCTGATAAGAATCGCCGACGTATTGAGATGAAGTCGGATCTTGAAAAGTTGTTAATGCAACTTCCTACGCTTGAGAAATCCCAAGAAAGCACTAAGGTCATAGGTCAAGCTTATACAAAGTTATTGCGACCAAGGCGTAAATGATTGTTTGTTTTTAATCATATATTGTGGCTGTAATGTTTTGGTGTCATTATGTATTTTCCTTAATATTTTGCTTTATACGTTTTTTTGTTATGGATCAATATCTTTGTATTATCACAGACGCAAATATAACCCAGCTCCTTGGATTACTGACGATATCAAGTGTGTGATGAAGAGAAGGGACAAGGCTCAAAGACATTTATGGAAGTTTCCGACTGACGAGAATTTAGCTGTTTACAAATCTCTACGTAATCGTTGTAATCGCCTTTGTCGGTTGGCAAAACGTAGATATATTAACGATGTCTTCTGGTTCTGATTCGGGCAAAGTTTTGAAATCTTTTAAGTTCTCTTGGTGTTGGTCGTTCATCTGATTCTGGTGAGTGTAGTGTTGATTTAAATTCCCTTAACATCCACTTTTCTACTCCACATGTAATTCTGGATAATATCGTTGAAGACACCACCATTGCCCTTCTGGCCTCTCATTCTCTTCCTTGCTGCACTGCTTTTGCTTTCGAATTAGTGGATGAATTAAAGATGAAGAGGCATGTTCTTGCTATTTCTTCTGTTGCTACTGGTAGTGATGGTGTTTGTTCGCGTATGATTACTCCTATACTTACTGAACTCCTTCCGATTTTTTGCAACATTTTTAATTTCTCTTTGACTTCTAGCTCTTTTCCTGACGCTTGGAAGATGGCAAACATTATTCCTTTACCAAAGATCCAAAATGCCTCTTCTCCGGCTCAGGTTCGCCCAATCTCAATCCTTATTTTTCTGTCAAAGGTACTAGAGCATATTGTTCACTCCCAGTTGGCTAATTTTCTTTGAGAGAATTGTCTTCTTCATCCGAATCAGTCAGGCTTTCGCCCTGGGCATAGTACTGTCACTGCGTTAATTCGAGTAACTGATGATATCCGCCAAGCTATCAACGTAAAATTACTTACTGTCCTCGTTCTTCTAGATTTCAGTAGTGCTTTTAACTCGGTAGATTTTGATTTGTTAATCAGGCTCTTCTTCGGTCCTCGACTGGTTCAGTTCGTATCTAAATAGACGTTCGCAGTGTGTCATCTCTGATAAAGTCAAGTCCAAATGGATTGATTTAAAGTCTGGAGTTCATCAAGGAGGTGTCCTCTCTTCACTTTGATTTTCAACATTTAGTAACACTATAACAAATATGATCAACTCAAATTTCCACGTTTATGCGGATGATCTACAGATTTATCGCCACTTTCGTGCCGGGGACATATCAAACGCTGTGAGTGATATGAATAAGGATTTGGATCGAATCCATAGTTGGGCTCAATCTTTTGACCTTTCTGTAAATCCTGCTGAGTCACAAGCTATAATCATTGCAAGTCGACATATGTTAAATGTTATAAATATTGTTGTGATACCTAATTTATATTATGTTAATATACCTATTCCTTTTTCTTCTTTTGTTAATAATTTCACTACGTTCAGATCTATTTTGGAACTCCCACGTTAGTAAATTAAGTAAAAAAAATAATTACTCTCCAAAATTATTTGCCCATTAAAACTAAAATTTATTAATTACGCTGACTCATGTTATCTTGATGCCGCTGAAGAGGTAGTGAATAAACTTGAAAAGCTGCAAAATCTTTGTATTCGTTTCGTGTTTGGTATAAAAAAATTTGACCATATTTCTAGTTTTCGAACTAAACTACAATGGCTGTCAATACGACAGCGCAGAAAATTTCACATTCTTTGTTTGCTGCTCAAAATTTTATTTCATCCGTTGTCTCCTTTATCTGCGCAATTAATTTCATTTTTTACATTCGCACGATTCACCCTGTCGTTCAAATGTCCGTACTCTGTTGCGATTTCCCACAAGCCATTCTGCTGCCTATTCGCACTTATTCACAGTTCATGCTGTTAGGTTATAGAACTCGCTTCCTAGTGAGGTTCGTGAATGTGAAACCCTTGTATCTTTAAAAAAACAAGTAAAGGAACTTTTTCTTAGAGTTATTTAACTTTGTTTGTGTAGGTAGTTATATTTCAGTATGTATTATGTTTAGTATGTAATTGTATTAAGTATGTAGTTATATTGTAGTATAGTATTGTACACCAGGTCTACATATTCCAGTTATTGTTTTCCTTTTACGGGTTGGCTGGAAAAAAATTCAGTCATTAGAGAAGCTCGGCCTTTGTATTTACGTTTATTTTAGTCTTAAGTTTTCCTGTAATTTTTGTTGTGTACAATAGAGAGTTAATAATAATTATCCGCTAGTAGTGTTCAAAGAGTACCTAGAATGGCATATCTGACTCTGTTTTCCAATTTGCACGAAATCGAGATTCAATAGTGACTCTACTGATTTCGGAATAAAACGGACGTTACATTTACACATGCAGTAAAAAAATAAGCACCAGCTCCATAATTTGCACTAAATAGGCGATATCGAAATTATATTGTGTGAAATTTATCGGGCCTTTTCAGAAATGGACTTGCTCGGATTTTCATAACCAACAAAATATATGACTCAAAAATCTAGACTCGCTTTGCATAATTCTGTGCTTATTCCAACGTTATTGTATGGAAGCGAGAGTTGGGTATGTCAGAAAGAGCATGAAAGTAGGATAAATGCGGACGAAATGAGAGCACTACGTAAAATCTGTGGTGTAACGCTCGCTGACCGCATTCGTAACAGTGAGATCCGAGAAAGAGTGGGATTGAAAGAAAGTGTTGATGTTAAAATGCGAAAGGTTCCTATGCTCCGCTGGTTCGGTCATGTGGAAAGAATGACAGATGAAAGATTGACAAAGCAGATATACAATGTGAATGTGGATGGATGTAGGTACCCGGGGAGACCAAGGCTGATATTTCACGATCAGATCAATCGGATATTATCCGAGGGTGGTGTCAAGAGTCTCCGAAACCGGCGTGTTTGTATGAAACGGTTTATGAATGTGAAGGAAGCAAGACAGGTTTGTCAGGATCGTGAGGTCTGGCACTCGATACTCGCTGCCTACCCCGTAAGGGACTTGGCGTGAAGATATGTATGTATCTATGTATGTACAAAATATATTATAATAGCCTTTTAGTAATTATAATTCTAATTTAGCATAACGTCAGGAATTAACGTAATTACGTAGTACGGTAAGTGTTTACCTCTACGAGAGGCTTGAGATCCCAGCTCATTCTACTCTGAGACTTCTACGAAGAATAAATTGCTTCCTTATGGAAAGCGCACACACTCAACGTGGTGGAGCGTTTAAAGCGGGGGTGGATCGCATTGCAAAGAAAATACAGGTGGTCCGGGCTGCATCGTATAGGCGGATTTTTGTTACTCATTACCAAAGAGCAAAAATTTATCTTTTTTAATAGTCTTCTATTCACATCAATAATAGTCTTTGGTGACTTTAGGCCGCATCGGAAATGCGCCACGTAGCTATTTGGCCCAGCAATGTGTGCTTTGCTCCATACTAAATGTATGAAAATGATCTATGTGGGTTATTGCACTGCGATGCGCCTCGTCCGGACCAGTCCAAATGTACGCTATCCTTTACTAAGCAGCGACTAAGATACGCGCGTCAATTCATTAGTCACCAATAGCGTAATACCATTGCCTTAATTTTGGTTTGCAACCATACAGTCAGACCTTGCTGATAACATCTTTGGTGCCTTTAGGCAATGTGTATTTTTTACTATGTGGAAATCGATTGTTTGCATTCCAATGCCATAAGAAAAGTGTCAGATTGGTAACGCAGCCATGTGATAAATTGGATCCAAATTGTCCTAGAAATAGAAGATATTTGAGCACAGGAAACTTGCATAAAACTGACTTCGATTTCAATAATGACGTCATTTACGTACACTAAGATTGAGTATTTTCTTCGATTTCTTTAATATTCCATCATCAGATTAGAGCTTAATGGCAATGGGTCCACTACAGTTCTTTTTTTGAAATAAAGAAAAAAATGAAAATGGGTTTAAAAATGATGAGAAAATCTATTAATATGCATTAAAAAAGTATCGGACTCGTACATATAATTTACTCCTTTTGTCGAACTCATAAGTAATTCGTTTATGTGCTAATGCACCTATACCTAATGGTATGTTAAATTCTGACGTCGAAATATTATAAAGGGTGTATTTGACATCATAACGAAAACTTCTGTGGTAGTTTAGATACAATCAAATACTTCAAAATTGCTTTTACAGTTTTTGTCGGAAACTTTAGCAGTCTTTCAGTCCGACATGTATAGCGAACTAAGTATATGCATTAAGTCGCGCGTTGCGAGCTATTAGTGGCGACCTGATACGCTGTATTTAGTAAAAATGTGTTATTTATTAGATATTAAATAAAAATCGAGTTGCATCAAACAGTATTAAAGAAATAATAGTAAAATCAATAAATAAAAACTAACATTTTTGAAAAATTAAAGAAATATCCGACACAAAATTCCAACTACATATGCGTGTCTATCATGTACACAATCCATGGTTGCATTTTTTGTTACGCTATCATTTACACGGTGTATAAACACACAAAACTTTTCATATATTTATTTAAAACAAAATTACCTATATTTGGATTATTTCCATTTAACTTTAGTATTTTCTTCCTAAGTGTTAACCTTTCTGATTCCTTCAAAATATATCCAGGAACACCAGATAAATTTTTGCATAAAAAGATCACACTTTCTTTATCAGCAGCGGGATAAAACGCACTAGCGCCATCTATGGTTACTCGCAGGATGTGTTCAAAATATTCAGGAGGATTTTCCATGCAGGGTGTGAATACTCGGTCTAATATTATACGACATATTTCGACTGTTTCTTCAAATGGTCTTAAACATATATTGTATCTGAAAAAGCAGATAAAAGTAAGTAAGTAGAGTCGTAAGACTAGCCGCATAAAGTGATAACAAGCCTTTTGCCAAACAGGTACATATCCAATTCCGGATTTTTTTAAATGAAAATTCACATTGTCATCTATGTTGTCGAATCTCGGACCTCATGAAATGAAGTCCAACACAGGAACGCTAGACCACAAGAGATGGTAGATGCTATCGCGATGTGTAAACCTACTTTTTATGAAAGTGATATATTTATTAGATATTTTACCTGTCTTCCAAGCCCATGCAATATCCAATTACAGCCCAAAAATGATTGTGGCACTCCCAGTCATCGTCATTGCATTGATATAGACCAAAGTCATCTGGCCTGAGATAGGCAAACATAATGAGAATGCCTATGGTTAATCCACTGTCCCTTTGAGATATTGTGCCGTGACCTCTTAGTTTAGCGGATTTAATAGACGCTAGATGGCGATGGCGTACAACCAGGAGGGAGTTCCATACTCTGCAAATTTATAATTTTTGTTTTAATCAACATGGCTGACATTTTTATAAAAAGACATCTTATCTGGAGGCATAGGAGCACAGCAACTACTAAAGTTTAAACCTGTGGGGAACCCACTAACTAGTAATTACTTAATTATTTACTTATTTACATAATTTACCACAACACACATATTTATAAGAAACAGACAACATTTAAGCAATATATAAATTTATCTTTATTTATATTTATCAAGCACGCTTGTTTATCTTATATTTGGACAAATGTCTTCAAAGGTTAAGATCATTGAATGTGGGAATGCGTATGGGTGACCAAGTGGTGAACTGTCTGCCTTATGCAGATGATGCTGTACTTTTGGGCTCTACACCATCTGAGCTGCAAACACTGGTCACAGTTATGGAAGGAGATTGTAAAGAAAGTAAAACATTTGAATGCGATGGAAACCAAAATAATGGTGTTTGAAGGAGACGTAGCCAGAACGGATGTAATGGTTTTGGTTGATGATGTGTCGGAACAAGTGAATGAAATTGTATATCTTGGTAGTGCTTTTAGCAGGGATGGTAAGGTGGCGGATGTAGAGAGGAGAGTGAGTGCAGGGAATAAGGTGAATGGGGCGATGGGTAAGCTATTTCAAAGCTAGGTTTTGAGTCAAAAAGCTAGACTCGCTTTGCATAATTCTGTGCTTATTCCAACGTTATTGTATGGAAGCGAGAGTCGGGTATATCATAAAGCACGCTTATTACTTATTAATAATAATAATAATAATAATAAGCCCTTTATTGCCACGACATTTTTTTACAATAAGTAGTTTATAACTATAGAGAAAAGAAAAACTTATACTTAATACCCTAAATGTACACTAAATAATAATAACAATAATTACAAGTTAACTAAACTAAACATGTCATGGCCCCTTTCGAGTATAAGCCTCCTCCAGTTGCTTCCATCTTTTCCTGTCTTTCGCCACTTTCATCCAGTCTCCTCCTACAAGTTTAGTTATTTCGTCGTTCCAGCGGGCTCTTGGTCTACCCTTTTGTCGTTTTCCTCCGGGACCGTGCCATTTGGTGACGAGGATGGGCCACCTGGCCTCCGAGTAGCGGGACATATGGCCGGCCCATCTCCACTTTAGACGTTGTGTGTGTTGTAATGCATCCAGTACTTGGGTTTTTTGTCGAATCTTATTGCTATTTATTCTTTCTGAGATCCTAATACCAAGGATGCTCCTCTCCATGGCCCGCTGACACGAACGAATTTTTGACATATTTATATTATTGAACATCCAGGTTTGAGCTCCACACGATAGACAGGGTAATAGACACGAATCCATAACTTTTTTCTTTAGTGGTATGGAAAGTTTCGACTTCATGATTTCTTTCAAGCTACAATATTTTTTTCGTCCGTGACGGAAACAAAACCACTTGTCACGTCCTTCGCCAACTTTGTCGAAGCAAACCCGTTTTTTCCCGTGTTCGGACTCTATTTGTGATCTGGTCGCGGAGGTGGGAGGTGGGAACTTTAGGTAGGGTTGTCACATGTAAAGAACGTGACAATTTATATTGTTTCCCGAGCTCTTCCTATATTCGTGTTCTGGTCGCGGATGTGGGTGGTGGGAACGTCAGTTAGGCTTGTCATATTCTGTGTCGTTTGGAGGATTATTTGCCACAACAGTTACACTGCTTACGCGGAATTAGCAAAATAAAGGCTTATTTTACATCTGTTATAATGGATTTCCGCAAAGTAACGCCTGATTCAATAAAATATTACTTATTAGCTTAGCACTAGCCACTAAGCAGACAGCAGTATGCTTTTCATCGTCACACGGTAAGCGCATATCACATTTTCGTTGAACTCGTTGCGTAAGTTGTGAATTACTAATTGCTTTCGTGCATTTTTATACTAATCGTTTTGTTGTATGTGGTGGTGGAGTGAAAATAAGAACTTTGTAAATATTATTATTATTTGGATTGCATTAAATTATGTTAATAAAAATATAAACATTGTATAACTATAATATATGTTAGTTTTGTTGTATGTGATGGTTGTGGTATGTAAATAAGAACTTTGTACATATTACTAAGTATTTGGACTGCATACGGTTATGTTAATAAAAATATAAACTTTGTACCTACCTAAATAAGTTTAAGTGCACGTGAAGGGGTGGTAGTGTGTATGTAAATATAAACTTTTAATAATAATATAAACTTTGTTATATAATTTTATTGGAACAACAATAGGTATTTTTAAGTTTGTGGACATAAATAAAAATGTCGACTCGACTACTTCCACAGAAATGTGGAGGACAAAATGGGAGAATGCGATTTTTGTTAAAAAATATTTCTTTTAAAACTACGATAACAAATTTAAAACAACACTTGAAATTAAAACACATAAGTGTATTTAATGAGTATCTGTCGCGTTGTTTAACGCGGCCAGGCAATAGCTCTATCACACGGATTTTCCAGCTCCAGAAGGTTCAGGAATATCTATCTACAAGAGGAGGTGATCAGCAACCGCAAGGTAACGAACCTAATGTTGTTAGGAATGTGGCTCGTGGTGATGTTGGTGGGGCTGTTAGCCGACAACTACAAAGGACTATGGCTTCCTATTTACCTCGCCAATTAAGGCCAGAAGAAAAATAGAAAATCGACGAATCTTTGTTAAAACTTATGACAGTGGATTTTCAACCATTCAGCATTGTCTAGGATGAAGGGTTCAAAGAGTTTATCGCCGTTATCAACCCTAGTTATGAGTTACTCAGCCGGAAAACCTTATCCAATACATTATTTTCAAATGAATACAGCGAACGGCTGGCAGAGGTTCAGACACTAGTTCAATAGCAGTGCCTGAGTATTTGTGCAACTGTTGACTGCTGTACTTCAAAAAATTTAGAGGCGTACATGGCAGTAACTGGGCATTTTATTATAAGGAAACGTTACAGTTTCATAGTATTTTGATACAATGTGCAGCTATTGAAGGACAACACACTGGAGAAAGGTTAGCTGAGCTAAGGATGATTTTTGCTAAATGGGCCATTACTGACAAAGATAACTTTCTTGTAACCGTAATGCATGAAACATGAAAACAGCTGCAAGACTTCTGGGAATACCTCACTATGGCTGTTTTGCTTACAAACTCAATTTAATAGTTCAAGCAGCTTTGAACAATCAATCTGTATCGGAAACAATCACAAAAGTGCAGAAAACTGTATCCCATTTTAAGCGCAGTACAATTGCAAAAGAGAAGCTTCAAAAATACCAAATGACAGCACAAAATATAGCTCAGCCCAAAATCCTACTGCTAGCGGTATCTACGCGCTAAACCTCCACCTACCAGATGCTTGAAAGAAGTTCTTGAAATCTTTGAAATAAAACGCTTATCGCAAGTAAAAAAAAATTAAATAGTGTAAATACGCAAATTATGTACATAAATTCAATAAACTTTTAAGTACGCCTGGATGATTAAAATAATGAATTTTAAACAATAAAAGAAACCATAAAATAGTCAATTCTAGACAGTCCTAAGCCTGTAATTACGTACGCAGGAAAGTTCATTGAAATATTTAAAAAAAGGTTTTACTCTATATTTTGATAAAATTTTGTTGTGTTAAAAAAGCTTCTATACAAATTTATTTTAGTAGATTTGTTATTATTTTAGTGGCAACATAAAACGTTTTAAAGTAAAACGATTCGCAAACGTGTCAACTAACAAATGAAAAAAGCATTAAGCAAAAAAGCGTTTTTTAAAGCACGCTTATTAAAATAACCACAACGTTTAAACGCAAAACGTTTTAAAATTTTAAGCAGTTTTTTCCACCTCTATTGACCAGTCGACCCGAGAGCTCTGGCTAGTGGCATGTACTTCCTCTCGCTCGATTATCGCCACTCGCGATCGCTTGTGTATACGCTATATACTTGTGCTTTAATGTTTTTAGTGCTTATAAACTTAGACTACTTTCTGGCCTAAGCTGAGTGCTTCTCTTTACTGTGCCTTCTATTCCGTGTTATTTGTGTGCTTGGATATTATACGAAACAACCGTAAGTTGGACTTTTATTCATCTCCACATCAAATAAACCATTTTTGCCGTTTTTTGAATCTTCGTAACTTGTCAACTTTTTCGCAACTCGCGTTTTTTTATTGTGTCCTAAGTCCCACAATGTGATAGGTGGCAAGCCTATTACCAACCGAGCACCATTTTTTTATTATAAAATTGGATTGGACTGACAACTTCATGTAGGACATGTAAACTATTAGAGTTACAGTCATGAAATTTGGTGAGTAGGGTCGTTTTATTGAGTAGACACCCAGCAAGGGCGGAATTCTGAAAGTATGTACTGAAGACCGTCATTTTTTTAAGTTAGAAACAAGAAACTTTTTTTTCGGGCTATTTATTAAAATTACTAGATACGTATTTATGCGTTACTGGAAATTGTACCCTAAGGAGGTGAATTAGGGGTTGAAATATTGTATGAAAGTCCTTATTAATGAGCTATTATCAGTAAATATATCAACTGCGTCTCGGGCAAAGCCGCGGGTAACAGCTAGTTTGTTTATAATAAGATTTTTATTTATATCAATAATCGGTTAGTTATGATCTAATCTAAACATTTGAAGGAGAGGTTAAATATTTATTTTGTATACATAAAACACCAGGAAATTTATTTATTACTTACTTGTTTCCAGGCTTCAATTCAGACTCAATCCACAAGAAAAGATGTTGAAAAGCATCCCAATACCTCCGGTAGGCTGTTTTCGGGGTAGACAGCTTACGTGTTCCCACTAAAAGCTTCAACGATGAAGGTAGGGCAAGAGATACTTCAACACCTATGATGTAGCATAAAGCGATACCAAAAAAATATTTTTTCATGAACTTTTGACCTCTGAAAAAAGGGCATTAAGCTTGTACATCTTTTGAAAGAGATATTCAAAATAACCTTTACAAAGTATCATGCTTACAAAATATTAGAACTTTTGAAATAAGCATGTCAATTAGGTTACTCTTGAATGTCGATTTCATGTATATTGGAATCGGATATGTTATTTCGAGTGTTCTTTAATACTCAGTTATATTTTATTGAATGAATCAGAGTTACTTTGAATTGTGAATTTAAATGCATTGTAACAAATGTAGAATAAGCCTATATTTTGCTAATTCCGCGTAACCAGTGTAACTGTTATGGTAAGAAGTTTTTCAAATGCCATAGAATGTGACAAGCCTACCTACCGCCCACCACCGCGACCAGACCATGAATAGAGTAAGAGCTCGGAAAACAATATTAATTGTCAGGACATCAAAATCGATCGCAAGTTGAGTTGCGATTTGGTGTTCCTTGTGGTGAGCTCTTCTACAAGGTCGGCGAAAGAAGTGACAAGTTGTTTCATTTCCCGAGTTTGAATTCTATTCGTGATCAGGGTGCTGATTATGTATCTCAGTTGCCAACTCAAAATGTAAAAGTGTACATCAAATAACGTCATTTACGTTTGCTATCTTTGTTGTATTTCTGTTGGTCACTGGAGATAGCAAATATAAAACACGTCATTTGACAGCTAGTTGATGTACACTTTTCCATTTTAGTTGGAAAATGAGTTACATAATCATCCCCCTGGTCGCGGTGATGGGTGGTAGGAACTTAAGTTAGGGTCGTCCCATGCGAAGAACGTGACAATTTATATTGTTTCCCGAGCTCTTACTTTATTCGTGGTCAGGTTGCGGTAGTTAGGAACGTTAGGTCGGCTTGTCACATTCTGTGTTATTTGAAAGACTTGTCGACGCAACAGTTACGTGGGATTAGCAAAACAAAAGCTTATTCTACATATATTCAGTTATGTATTGTTGGACACTTAGTTACATGTTACATGTCAAAATTTTTTTGTTGATTCTTGTTCAACTAGTTTAGTAATTATCCGAACGCGAGACGTAATACACGTCTTCAGCATAAGCATTGATCAAACTGCAAGCATGCAGATTGCAACTCTCGAAAAAACATGTCACGGGGACAGGAATAGGGGCTAAATGGCACCGTCATGTGACTGACCCAGTGCAGCAAACCTTAATTTTATAAAGATAGTAGAATATGTGACGAAAATTGGTAGAAATTTGTAGAAGCCAAAATCCGTAGATCTACCAGACTACCAGAAATCTAATTTGAAATTATTTGGAGTGACCCGTTTCAAATTAGATTTCTTAAAATAAATACGAGGGATAAAAATAATCTCGCCCTATACAAAACTCGTCTTTATAAAATTAGTAAATCCTTTTTCGGTCAATGTATAAGTACGTTTTTACAATAAGCTGCCCATTGGTATTAGAGATCTACCTTTAAATAAGTTTAAAAAATGTATAAAAGTAAAATTATGTCAAAAAGGCTAATAAACGGTCTCAGAGCATTTGGAAGATGAACATGTTTGGGGATAGAGATTTCAATCTCCCATTGCAGTTTGTAATGTGATTTGTTGTACCTTTTATTTAAGTTAAATCTGATTGTAATTTGTATTTTTAATCTAGTTTATATTGTTAATATTATTATTGAAAAAAGACAAGCCCGCTGAGTTTCTTTCGCCGGATATTCTCAGTGCGAGGCCGCGATTCCGATCCAGTGGTAGTTTATAAAAATGTCGACGCGCATAAATACCACTTGTATGGTTCAAGTGAATAAAGATTATTCTGATTCTGATTCTGACTCTGTTACTAGTGCCTAGTGATCTTACCTTCCATGTCATAAAATTAAGAAAATAAAAAAACACGTGTCTGAAAATTTTGAATAAAAGGTAGATTTCGGGCTTAGGTTTGTAGACAGGTAGACTGACGGCAAAGTAGGTAGATCTACATAAAATTGGTAAATATGGCAACACTGCTGACGGTCGGTGGCAAAGAATAAACATCATGATGTTTACATGGTACTATACACAATAAACAATTGGATACATTAATGTAACTATACGAATAAACGTCGAGAGAGCTAGGCAATCTATTTTATTATTTTTAGTTCTGAATTTAATTTAATTGATTTTATGAATTACTGGAATGTACTTTACTTTTTGAAAAAGGTTTTAATAATATTACAGTCATTAAATCTAAATAAAATTATTATTTGCGACTTCCCGCTAAAAACTAATTATTTATTTTGAGTTAAGTTTATGTTTCCGGTAAGTTTTTTTTCGTCGTATTAATCATGCTTTATCAATTTTTATAAAATAAAGCCGATTTAGATACATTACGTCATGATCTTGTTTTTGTAAAATATAATCTTAAATCTTATGATTTTAAAAATCACTGTTATGGCAATATTTGTGTGTGTGTTTTATGTAAATCAGAATCGGGGTCATCTTACTCTTGAACATAGTAAAGTATCTTCGCGCCCATATCCCCGAAAAGGTAGGCAGAGGCACAACCGGGACACCCACGACTACTCAAAGACACTAAATCTCACATTGTGATAGGTGGCAAGCCTTTCGCCAACCGGGCACATATCCAATCCCGACCACCGACCGTTCTTTTTTTATTACAAAATTGGAAAAACCCAATTTTCTTTTTGTTGCCCGACCCAGGATTCGAACCCGGGACCTCATGCAGTCAAGTCCAACAATTGAACCGCTAAACACAGAGGCGTCCACCTAAGTATGCTATCCTCCCGGGCAGCCGGTAAATTTAACTCCAGGTAAGGGCTTAACTCCAGGGCCAGGGTGACGCACAATTACCAACTCAAATTTTTTTATGTCAAAGGTCAGCGAACAAGCTTAATCCAGATGGTAATAAATAACTGTAGCCTATAGACACCATGGATGTTATAGGTGCGTCACTGTCCTGTGCTCGGTATGACAGACCTATTGTGCAAGTGAAACGGCTACTATAGACACCATTGATGTTATAGGTGTATCACTGTTCTGTGCCCGGTATGACAGACCTATTGTGCAAGTTAAACGGCTACTATAGACACCATGGATGTTATAGGTGCGTCACTGTCCTGTGCCCGGTATGACAGACCTATTGTGCAAGTGAAACGGCTACTATAGACACCATGGATGTTATAGGTGCGTCACTGTCCTGTGCCCGGTATGACAGACCTATTGTGCAAGTTAAACGGCTACTATAGACACCATGGATGTTATAGGTGCATCACTGTCCTGTGCCCGGTATGACAGACCTATTGTGCAAGTGAAACAGCTACAATAGACACCATGGATGTTATAGGTGCGTCACTGTCCTGTGCCCGGTATGACAGACCTATTGTGCAAGTGAAACAGCTACTATAGACACCATGGATGTTATAGGTGCGTCACTGTCCTGTGCCCGGTATGACAGACCTATTGTGCAAGTTAAACGGCTACTATAGACACCATGGATGTTATAGGTGCGTCACTGTCCTGTGCCCGGTATGTCAGACCTATAGTGCAAGTCTAACGGCTACTTCTCCCTCCAAACCGGGACTTGACATAGTGATTATGGTAGCAGGAATAGGTAAGGCGGTGGGTGCCTACCAGGTTAAGTTTCAGCACAGCAATCTGCCACCAGAGACCAATGATCTATGCTCGCCTGTTACAAGCTGCCTGGAAGTGAAGGGGACTTCAGAACGAAACAAGACTGTTCCGAACAATGACGTCATAACGGCAGGAATAGATCAAGTGGTGGTACCAAACTGATGGTACCATTTGTATATTCTGGCTGTATGTGTATTTGTAAAAAAACATCATCATTTGTTTCAAACAAATGCTGAAGTTTAAGGTTTATCACATTTTAGAAATAGTAAGAAACTCCATATGCCTAACATAAAACTCAATATTTTCAAAACTAATATACTCGTATATTGTATGTCGATTCGTATATACAACCAGATTCCTTATAATTTTAAATCACTGCCATTAAAAAGATTTCAAAAGAAGGTATTTGACTTGTTAGTAGATAAGACATATTATAGTGTTAAAGATTTTCTTGCAGACAAGCATAAATAATATAATGTTTGTAATAATAATAATTTATTGTAATTTTAGAAAGCGGGCTATGTTTGGAAACAATGGTACTACAGGGCGATATGTTATACTACTGGCTGCCAGGGGAGTTTGTTTCGCCGTTTCTTCTCCCGACTAGGAGGCTCGAGGCTAGGTTTGGAAACGGTGGCAGTTTACGGTAGAGTTTTTAAATGTTTTGGAAATAAATAATTAAACAAGTTCTAAATATAAAAATTTGGCTTAAAAGTTAAAGCACATGTAATTAAATAATACTTTTTATAAATGTTAAAATCGTTGCACACCAAAATATGGTAGAATATGTTGATATATTTACTTAAATATTTTTGTAACATCTCATTTACACACATATTCCGAAAATAAATAATTTTCTTTCTTTCTTTCTACGTTACTAGGTGGTCGAGTTTCGCAGCGACTCGTCCGCCTTACCTATTCTTGCCGCCATAACGTCCAATGCTTGTTCGGAGGGTAAGGTACCCGGTAAACTTACTTTTGCTCGAGGCCTTAAATCTCGTCCTCAGGTTGGCAACCACATTACCACTTTTGGTGTCTCTAGGCGGCGTGAATTTCTTACCATCAGGAAATCTTCCTGCTTGTTTGCCTTCCACTATCATAAAAAAACAACCTTCAAACTCTTAACAATCATAAACTTAATTTTTTTAATAATCCCCGACAAAATCTATTTGATTGATTCTATCTAGATGATTATATCAAGAATAATATCGATCTCTTTAGCTTCCAAACAAAACAATCGTCATCAAAATTAGTCTATTTGGTACGAAGTTTTGATGCTACAGACACACATACATTTTATGATTATTTAGGCGCATTTCCTTTGGCGTATACCAAGATGAAGATGTGAAGAACGGCCACCGTTTGCCTTCCTGTGTTGCAATAATTTCCCTATTATGTACAGTACTACTATTTAAATTGTGCGCTTCGGCTTTACACGTTTAACATTTATACTTTTATTTTTAAATTGGCTGATATAATCTAAATTTAAGCGAATTGATTAATACATTAAAGATATCTATATAGAGTATATAGATATCTTTAAAATACATTAGGATTTCCGAAGCTTGCCGAATACAACCGGAGCGCATAATTTAAATAGTACTACTGTACTTACGTTTGGATTTACAATTGCTATGCCAGCTCGCATTAAACACAAAAAAATCAATTGGTATAGTTACCTAGCATATTTTTCAATGTCTATCCATTTTGGCATTTCCAAGTCACCTTTCGTGTGAATGCTTCCAGTATTTGACTCTTCACTGAAAAGCTCTGCTATAAATTGTTCAGCTGAAAATAAACAATTTCCTAAATGTTTACCTAAATTTAGAGTGCAGGTGGTTCAAAAAAATGTTCCTTTAATTGCTATAAAGATATATAACAAAATATCCAATAGCATAAAGGAACTACCTATCAAGATATTTAAAAAAGAGTTATCCAAATGACTCATAGAATAATGCTTTTATGGTGTAAAAGAATTACTTACACATAGAACATAGCCATATACCTACTTATAATTATAAAATCAAAAAAAAATATTTGCAAATGGTTTATTGTATAATTTGTTGGAATTGACATAGTTATTTGATTTTTACGTATCCAATTGAATTAAATTATTTATTTTAATAGAATTATTAATTGCATTTTGAATTTTATGAATAGGTACAAACGCATCATAAATGTAGTGATGAAAATAAAATCACAAATAATTTTAGATATGTAGGTATAATATTTTATTGAATTAAATTATAAAATGTAAATAAAATAAAAAGAAACAAATAAAAATGTAATAATTGAATCATTTAAACAATGTTTTGATAAATTATAGCATTATCAATTGATTAAGACATACTTAATGTTAATTTAGTCGCCTCTGTGGTCTAGCGGTCCGGGTGTTGGACTTGACTGCTTGAACCCGGGACGGGTTCGAATCCCGGGTCGGCCAACAAAAAGGAAATTGGAAAAATCCAATTTTCTAATAAAAAAAATGTTCGTCGGGATTGGAAATGTGCCCCGTTGGCGATAGGCTTGCCACCTATCACATTGTGGGACTTAGTTAGTGTCTTCGGCTAGCCGTGCGTGCCTTGGTTGTACCTCTGCCTACCTCTTCGGGGATATGGGCGTGAAGATACTTTTTTTTTAAATGTTAATTTAAGCCTTAAATAAAATTTGTATACGAGTTAAGTCTGGTGGAATAGGCGAACAACAACACCTCCTTATACACAACTTTTTATACACAAATAAAGAGTTATTATTATTCCTGTAAACAAAGATATTGTATTACGGTGTTTCTGCTTGCGTTCCCCCGAAATGGCTCGACTGATTTTCTGGAAATTTGAATGTATATTTAGTATCTAGACTTGAGTCGCCTCTGTGGTCTAGCGGTCTAGGTGTTGGACTTGACTTCATGAGGTCCCGCGTTGTATTCCCGGGTCGGGCAGCAAACAAAAATATGGTTTTTCCAATTTTCTTATAAATATACAGTTGCCCGGGATTGGATATGTGCCCGGTTGGCGATAGGCTTGCCACTTATCACATTGTGGGACTTAGTGTTTTCGGCTAATCGTGGGTGCCCTGGTTGTACCTCTGCCTACTTCTTCGGGGATATGGGCGTAAGATACTTTATTATTTAGATTTGATAACAAAAACTTTTATTAGAAATGTATTCGATCTGATATGACATTCTCCTTGTCGGGCCGGGCTCCTTTGCAGAATAGACCATCTGCCTTCCTGCCAGACAGCTCGTAAAAGGTGAGCATTGGCTCACACTAACACCGTGACATCTGACTAGGTGGTAGAGTTACGTACCGTCTCGTCCGGATTGGTACCACCGCGATAAATACTCCTGCCATGATAACGTCAGTGCTTGCCGTTGACGTGTTCCGTTTCGAGGAACGAACGAACGAACGAGGAAATGTGTATGCTTGTTTGCCTTCCAAAATCATAAAAAAGAGAACAAAAACTTTTATTAGAAATGTATCGGAGCGATATTGACGACCTCGTCATTAAAACCACCACTACTAAACCACTGGTCAGATTAAGATAAAACTAATGTAGGACCACCACGGAATCATTGCTTATTTTTATAATAAATAACCATCAAAATCAGTTGGCTATTGGCCGAGTAATAAACATAGAGTCCAGATGAGAACCTTCTCCTTTTTTGAAGTCAGTTATCGACTCCAACTCTTACTTCATCGTAGAGGTTAACAATATTACACATTGACAACCTTGGAGAAATTACACAAATTTAATCTAACCCCAGAGTAAGTATATTAGGTATATGCTGTGTCATGGGTGTTAGTCAAAGTCAACATATCATCTTAATATGTATATATTTAACTAAATAGTGAAGGAGTAACGATCAGAAAAAAAAATTATAATCATACCCACAGCAACTTATTAGGTAACTAAAAGTGATTAGTGAATTAAAAGATTGTCTATAAAATACGGAGGTAACATATTTATTAAAAAAAATATTTGTTATAACCTATCCTAACCGATTAATTGTATAAATGCGAAAGTTTGCCTGTTTGTTACTCCTTCACGCAAAAACTGCTCAACCGATTTTCATGAAATTCGGTACACACATAGATGGTAACTTGAATTAACACATAGGATAGTTTTTTTTATCCCGAAACAATGTGTCTATGACACCACGCCGGAAACGCTGCAGGCAACAACTAGTAAGTATAATATAAACTAAATAAATACCTAGACGAATTTGTTTACGTTTTAAAAAATATGAAGTACAAATATCCATGAACATAAAGGTTTCAGTGCGGCCGAAAGTTATAGTCCGTTTTAGCCAAAACTGAAGCTCAAGACGAAACTAGATTTTATGTCCGAAATCGAAACTGAAACTTTCACTTTGTAAAAAATAATCGAGTGACAAACATACAAAAACATACAGACGAATTGATAGCCTTATTTTTCGATTCGGGTAAAATATAATAATAGACCTACCTTTTGATTCCATTCCGACTTTTTGCGAATTTTGCATATTATAAAGCAGCTTCTCAATTCTACGATCACGTTTAGACTAAATTCAATATTTATTCCAAATTGAACTGATTTTATCATAACTTGTTTTCTAATGACATATATAAATTAATAACACCAATTATTTAAATGTGCCTGTACGGTCGTATTAAAAACGCAAAAATATATCCTTTATGACGTGTGGTCCAAGTGCGGGCGAAGGAGGTGCCGACATCAAATATTTTCGTTAGTTACGAAATATCTATAAATGGATAACTTGTAAAAAAAACTCTCAGATTTCTGAATTTAAGATGACTTAATCGGAAGAAAGTGAAGGATCACCAGTGATTACAAATTCTAAAAAATAGAAAAGGAAAATAAACAAGCACGCCGAAACTTCAAGACATTATTGGGTGAATTTTTAAAAGAAGAAATAAAAAATATGCTGCGAGATTGAAAAAACGATCAGGAAACAGTACTTCAAAATTAAAGTACGGACATAGCTGAACTCAAGAAACAAAATCAAACATTCTAAGCACAAGTAAAGGAAATAGAGGAAAAAATAGATAAAGAAAACCACATCGAACTACTGGAAAATCAAGAAGAAATTTTAGAAAGAAATATGAGCTCAAAAATTATAGGAATTAAAAATGTGCCAATGCCGTCCTATGATAATTCTGTTGATTTGCAAAATATTGTCAAACACATTTTCGAATATTCTAAACTCGAAAAAAATGAGAATTTGAAAAAAGCTTACCATGTGAAGATGAAAAACAATAATTTCCCTATTATATCTCACTACCAGAGAATTAAAAAATAGTCGCTTAAAAGTATAAAAAAGTTTAAGGCAGAATCAACATAACTTTAACTCACAACTCAAAAACAATTGAGATGTCAGATGAATTAGTACCAATATATATAAAAGAACGATAAACCAGTAACACTAGCATATAATTTGCTTACTCTGGGGTTAGATTCAATATGTGTACCTTGTCCAGAGATATTTTTTTTATTTCGTTTTGGCGGCAACAGGAAATACACTCATTTCTGATTGTTTCGTTTGTGGTCTTGAACTGAACAAACTTGTACAAAATGCTACCTAGATTGACTGATTTCATTAATTATAAACAAGAAATTTAATATTTACGGAAAACTACGGCCACCTTTTCTCTCGGTGAAGCCAAAATTCTCTAAATGATAAGATCGAGGCAAAAGTATTTTCGTATTTTGAATGTATTATTAGTCAAACCTCTTTGGCTGTACTGAATGTAACTGGCTGGTTTTAATACCATTTCAAATGTGACATTCTGAAGAGGCAATAAATAAATAAAAACGGAGGTTGGCGGGAACGGTCGGAGGGGGAAGGCGCGCTTTTCGAGGGTTCCCTCCAATCTTTAAGCTAAAAATGTGTAATATAATGTAAAAATGTATAATTTGTAAATT
>NJDC01001122.1:56082-67219 GCA_002245475.1 Calephelis virginiensis
AATATGTTAAGAAACTGAAGAAATGAATTTAAAATTTTAATATGAAAAAGAATTTATTATTACGGAAGACGTGGCAGCATGGCTTAAAGGTCTTAGCCGGCCCCAGAAAGAGGCAAATTAACTTAAAAAAAAATAAAATAAAAACGAGAGTTTTGACGCCAAAAAGTAGAATATGGTCATAGTTTTTTTCATAATTGTTGAATTTCGTGTTCATATTGAGTTAAATTATTAAATTTGGTGATATTTTGTACAATTTTGTTCTGTGATATCGCACAATTAAAATCATCATGAAGAAATTAATGTACTTATCGTGTATTTCCTCGCTGCCGCCAAATCTCGCTAGATGACCTTAAGTAACAAAGCCACCGCTTTACTCAAGACCCTGACATGATTTTATATATATAGTGATTTATGACTGATATGAAGACTTAAATTATCAGGAAGACATGACAGCATGGCCTAAAAGTAGTCTTAGCCGGCCCCAGAAAGGGTCAAATTAACTAATAAAAAAAACTAGTTTCCGCCATTTTTGAATAGTTTTTCAACTATTGAAAAATGGTCAACGTATGTGAAATTCGGTACATTTTAGTCCTCAAACTGGATCTCAGCGATTTGCGGGGCGGCGGCAAGAGAGGGGCGGCCGCGGGCGCGGCGAGCTATGCCCGAACTCGATGTCAGCGGCGAGATCGCTCGTGTCGCGGCGACGAAGTGTTGTGTTTGATGTGAGCACGGTGTCGATACGGCGCTGCGCGGGCGGCAACATCATTTGAACCGAGTGCTTTTAATTCGTATAATTTATTACAATACCCCAACAAGTTGCACGATTATACAGGAATGGGTGGAGAGACTTTTAATTAATATATTTTATTGTAGGAACTATACAGTCCAATTTAGAACCTACCTACACATATTATAATCTTTTTTTGCTATTCAAACGTTTTATATTCTAAATTGGTTATCTAACAAAAAATTCACTAATTATTCCCTGCGGTAAAATGCTGCGATGTACATAAATTTATCGACACATATTAAATACAAAGAATCAGAATCAGAAAAATCTTTATTCGCTTGAACCATACAAGTGGTATTTGTGCGCGTCGACATTTTTTTAAACTACCACCGGATCGGAATCGGAAGGGGAACAGCACTACTTTGACTCAATCGCAGGGAGACCGCTTGACGCTGGGATGTGTTAATGCATCCTCCGTATACGCCCTGACCTTGCTCCTTAAGATTTCCACCTGTTTTGGTCATTCCAGAATAAAAAATATTTTCTGTTTTAAAAAAACACTAAGCTCATTATTATTCAAAAGCTTTATTTGGATTACCAACATTTATTCTGGAAACATATCTTCAATACCAACTAATGTGATTAATTCTTTCCAGAGAAACGTCAGTGTGTTTTTTTGTGAACGTTTAAGATTTTTTCTGTATAGCCAAATTTATTTCAACTGTTCATATAAGTCTTTTTTAGATATTAGTGAGGATGAATCGGCATATTTGGGGCATAAAGCGCCTTAAATGCAAATGGAAAAATACGATATCGTTAGTTTTTGTTTTTTAACCTTGAACATCAGGAAATTCTTAGAAATCTTTATTTACCAAGGCATTTTAATTACATTGTGTGATTTTGCAAGAGTATGATGATTCCAATAGCTTAAATCAAGAAGGTTATATGTTTTTGGATTATTTTGACAAAAAACATTGAAAGCATATTATTTTGAACAAATACTGGTATTGATATAACAGAGCCTTTACCATGAGTTGGTATAGATTACGTTCGGTAAGTAACGTGTCGAAATCTATGACACTTTTGGTCCAAAAATGTATTTCTCTTAGTTACCAATAGAGTCGCTTTTAAAATTTTTCATATAAATAATTTACAGAGACGGTAGCGAGCAGGTATAGTAAACTTGACAAGCCGTAAACTCGTGGTAAGGGCTCAGTTGGCAGCAATTTAAAAGTTTATTGTAATCTTGTTATGTAATATGTTAAATTGCTTTATAAAATATAATTGAACTAATTATAATTGTTCAACTGTCGTAATATCGTTTAATTGGTTTTTTATATTTTAATAACATAGAAATATCTCAGTGGTCTAGCGGTTCAGGTGTTGACTTCATGAGGTTCCGTGTTCGATTCCTGGGTCGGGGAATAAAAAGAAAATGTGGTTTTTCCAATTTTCTAAAAACAAAAAAAGTTGCTCAGGATTGGATGTGTGCCTGGTTGGCGATAGACTTGCCTCCTATCACATTGTGGGACTTAGTGTCTTCGGCTACTCGTGGGTGCCCTGGTTATGCCTCTGCCTATAAAAATGGACCTGAAGATATTTTTATAAAAATATTTACGTATTATAGTATTTTGCATTGAACTGCCTTTAATTTAATATATTTTTTAGAAGAGGAGGCAAATGGGAAGTTAGTTAACTTATGGTAAGTGGTTATCTCCGCCCGAGAACATTCGCAAAACCGAAGTTGTTACAGAATCCCCATTTTTATGAGTTGGTCCGGGTTTTGTAAGTAAAAAAGACCATCTGCCTCTCTGCCATTTAGCTTGCAAAAGACCAGCACAAGTTAAAATATAGGACATCAGCAAAAATACCACTGGTAAACTGCAGCATTTTGTCCGGTGGATCCCACCGTCTTTCCTAATTTTGCAACCATAAGAGCAATTTCATGTTCCAGTCTGGAAGGTAGGACAGATGGTAGACTTACATGTGGTCTAGCGGTTCAGTTGTTGGACTTGACTGCATGAGATCCACAAAGAAGGTAACAAAAAGAAAATTGGATTTTTCCAATTTTTTAATAAAAAAAATGTTGCTCGGGATAGGATATGTGCCCGATTGGCGATCTTGGTTTTTTTATTGGACTTATGAATTAAGGTCTTCCTTTCGATAAAACGTCAAGATAATTATTCGCAGAGTGACAAACAAAAAATCAACAAACAGTCAAAATGAGTACTTCCTTTTTGAAGTGACCTAAAATAATACGGTTTAATTAAAATTTAAATTATTATAACATGTTTCATTATTACAACTTACTTGCTACACTCTGCCTAACACACAAGGGATTTAGCGTGAAGATATGAATACTGCTAGCTGTCTCCTTTGACATTACCGATAGCCTATTTTGGATACCATCGAGCATGTTAATAGTTAAACCCCTCGCACCTTATACGACAAAACTACATAGCTACTAGTGCTGATCAACTTGCCCGAGAAGGTGTCTACTACTTTATTCCTGCTCCCATATACACAATGTCATGTTCCGATCTGTTGTTAGGTCTGTCCGACCGATGTTAGGGTAACGAATAGATTTATACAATATGCCTAACACTCCGGTTAAAAATAACGCACATACGACATCTATAGTTTCTACAAGCCATGGTTGCTAGCAACAGGAGACCCGTGTTCGCTGATTTATGCCTAATAAACAATATATATGCCTAAAAAATAATATTAGAACTAAATAATAATTAGTTCACCTCTGTGGTCCGGTCCGGTGATGAGACTTCTTGGTGTCCCAGGTTCGATTTCTGAGTAGGGCAATAAACAAAATGTGATTTTTCAATTTATCTTGATGCTTAACAATGAATCCCCGTTTCCCGTGGTTATCATAAGTATTTACGCATGAACCGATGAACCAATTTCGCTATTTTTTTTTGTTGTGTAATTCCAGGGAAAATGAAAAATAAAACTATACCACATTATTTCCTACAAAGTGTGAGTAGCTTTTATTGTCAATCGATACGAAGTTTGGGAGGTTCTAATAAAAAAAACGTTGTCGGGAATGGATATGTGCCCGGTTGACGACGGGCTTGCCACCTATCACATTGTAGGCTAATCGTGGGTTGTGCCTCTGCCTCTTCGGTAATATGGGCGTGAAGACACTTAATTTTTTTTAATAAAATGTTAAAAGACAAAGACACCAAAGCCACCTTTGGTGTCTCTAGGCGGCGTCAATTTCTAATATTTTTTTTATTACTAGCCGACCTGGCAGACGTTGTTCTGCTACTTTTTTTTGTGATTTTTGTAAAAAAAGGTTAGGGTGGGTTACCCTTGTCACATAAGGGTATGAAAAATATATGTTGGCCGATTCTCAGACCTAGGTACTCAACATGCTCACAAAATTTAATGAGAATCGATCAAGCCGTTTCGGAGGAGTTTTTTCTAATATTCTTTTAGTTTTTTCCATAGAATTTAGAAAATTTAGTGTTGTAAGCCACATCATAAAAGAAATTGTGTCCGAAACATAAAAAAAAAACTTTTAGGGTGCCCATCCTTATCACGTAGGGGTTTAAAATATAAAAGTCGATGGTCTTAGATTTATTCTTCGATCTGCCGTGTGTGCATACAAAATTTCATCACAGTCGGTTCAGCCGTTTCGGAAGAGTATGGTAACAAATACTATGACACTGAATTAATATTGCTAAATTATATTTTACACTAGCTGTCCCGGTAAACGTCGTACGCTTTTATTTTCTAATCATCCAAAAACACAAATTAATTTACATATAAAATTTCAGCTAAATCGGTCTAGCTGTTTAGGGCGAGTGGTGACAAATAAACGTACTGAAAAATTATGTAGATAAAGATTTATTTCATTTCTATAAAATTTTAATAATTTGTTTATTTATTAATCGATTCGTATGCAGGGAATAGTGTGAATGGAGCGTTGGGTAAGCTATTCCAAAGCGAGGTTTTGAGTCAAAAAGCTATACTCGCTTTGCATAATTCTGTACTTATTCCAACGTTACTGTATGGAAGTGAGAGTTGGGTATGTCAGAAAGAGCATGAAAGTAGGATAAATGCGGTCGAAATGAGAGCACTACGGAAAATCTGTAGTGTAACGCTCGCTGACCGCATTTGTAACAGTGTGATCCGAGAAAGAGTGGGATTGAAAGAAGGTGTTGGTGTTAAAATGCGAAAGGGCATGCTCCGCTGGTTCGGTCATGTGGAAAAATTGACAAAGCAGATATACAATGCGAATGTGGATGGATGTAGGTACCCGGGGAGACCAAGGCTGACATTTCACGATCAGATCAATCGGATATTATCCGAGGGTGGTGTCAAGAGTCTCCGTAACCGGCATGTTTGTATGAAAAGGGTTATGAATGTGAAGGAAGCAAGACAGGTTTATCAGGATCCTGAGGTCTGGCGCTCGATACTCTCTGCCTACCCTGTAAGGGACTTGGCGTGAAGATATGTATGTATGTATGTATGTATGTCGATTCGTATGAGTGTATATTCTTAGTAAGTACTGGGTAACTTTCTGAATAAATCTATTTATTTTATAACTATCCAAGCTACCTAATTTAGAAATACGTTTGTATGTTTGATGTTTTAAAGGAGTTGAACGATTAATAAATATTCACACTTTAACGAATAAAAAAACCGGAGCAATTCAAATAAGATATTAATTAAAATTATGTACATACTAATACTTCCACTTTATTTCTAAAATAGAAAACATGTTATATCTAAATTCAAATTTTTATTATTTCCGTAGTAATACAAAATGTTATTGAAAACTGTGTTTGTACATGAAATAATTTATATATATATAATAATGCGTATATACATATATGTACACATTATTATAGCGCGTAGTCATCGAATACGCTTGAACGGATGGACAAATTTTTCTATTCTTTTCCTTCTTGCTATATGGGATATGGTAAGAAGGATCATATAAAAAGGAAAACCGGGAAAATTGTAGAGAAAATGGGAAAAATTTTGCTTTAATCCGTACATTACAATCGTGAAATAAAAAGCGATACGAAGTTCGCCGGGCCGGCTAGTGTGTATATATCAATCCCCACGCGTCGTCATCGCATCACCAGTGTTGCTAATTCTTTTTTTGTGGTGTTAGTTATTGTCAGCTCTTAATGTCATGCGTTTTACGGTCGGCTAGTTTATAGTGAAGAGTGTCATATACAATACAAAAATAATACCAAAATGTTATATATATATACTACCAATTTCATGCTGTCGGCATGTGACGACCCCATTTTCCGCAAGGGGTGATCTAGTCGTAATACTTTTTGATTACTGGTTTATTGTCATAGTTAAAAAATTTACACATTTTCCACGAATAAATTCACATTCAAATTCAGAAGCAAAAAAATCACGTCGCCTAGAGACGCGTGCGTTGCCAATCTGAGGCCGGGATTTTAGGCCTCGAGAATAAGTTTAGCGGCTACCTTATCCTCCGAACCGGAACACGTCAACGGCGAGCACAAACGTTACGGCGGCAGGAATAGATACGGCGGTGGTACCAATTCGGGCGAGCCGCTGCAAAACTCTACCACCTAGTTAGATATCATGGTGTTAGTGACGGTAAACATTTGCTCGCCTTTTACTAGCTAGCTGCCTAGCAGGGGTAATTTTCTTTTTAACCACCTGCGTTATGTTTATGTGTGTCTCTCTGTGGTATAGTAAGTTTTGAATGGGGGGACAAATTTTTAGTTCTTAGCTCTACTACATAACAAAGGTTCATATTTTTAAAATACAGAAACACTTGTACTGTTTTACGTATCATTTACAATTTATTATTTTTTAAATAGCCGGTAGGTTTCGCTTATACAGCATCATCAGGGCTAAATATAACCTAATAGTCGAAGATCCGAAGTTAGGTGGCTGATAATAGGATGAAACCGGTTTTAAAGCAAATTTAGTATATCTGAAAACATATTAAAAATGGGTTGCCTGAAAAAAATTCTGATCATTTTTTTATTTTTTGAAATGTTATTAAGATTTTATCCCGACTTAAAGTAGGAATAAGACGAAGTGCAAAAGTTGGGTTGCCTGTTGTTCATCTGGATTGCCAGGTATAAACAAATAATTGTCGATGCTAGTTACTTTCACGAGATCAGATAAAAGGAAAAAAATATATCAACATATGTGCAGTTTTTATAACAATTTAAGTTGATATATAGGGTTGCCTAAAAAAAGATTTTTTTTTAAATAATTAAAAATATTCGGTCCATAATTTTTTTAGGCAACAATTTTTAATATATTTTCTGATATACCTACTAAATTTGCTATAAAACCGGTTTCATCCTATTATCAGCTCGGTGTAGGTCGACCTAACTTCGGATCTTAAACCATAAATTAGTCAAAAAAATATCAAACATATCAAAGGTTTTGTGGTGGACTTATTGAACATTTTTCATTTCAGGAAATCACCTCTGTGGTCTAATGGTATGGCGTCAGACTTAACTTCTTGAGGTCCCGGGTTCGATCCCCGGGTCGGGCACCTAAAAACAATAGAAAATGTACTTTTTTTAAATTTCTAATAAAAAAACGTTGCTCGGGATTGAATATGTGCCCCGTTGGCGATAGGCTTGCCAACTATAAAAATAAGTTCGTGGGTGTCTTGTTGTGTCTCTGCCTACCAATTCGTGGATTTGGGCGTGAAGATACATCATTTTTTAAGCCTTTACCTCCTTATATTAAAATTTGGCCGGTTCTTTCAGAGTTACCCTGTGTAATTGGAAAATGATTGTGTTTAGGTGTTTTTGGTGTACCAACATAAAATAAACAGTAAGTTACATACATAGTATCTTCACGCCCATATCTCCGAAGATGTAGGCAGAGGCAGCACCAGGGCACCCACGACTAGCCGAAGATACTAAGTCCCACAATGTGATAGGTGGCAAGCCTATCGCCATATCCAAACCCGAGCAACATTTTTTTTAGAGAATTGGAAAATCTAACTTTAATTCTTTTTGTTGCCCGACCCGGGATTCGAACTCGAGACCTTATGCAGTCAAGTCCAACACCTGAACCGCTAGCCCACAGAGACGATAGTTACATACTTAAAAGAAATTAACATTGTTTTAAGTTTTGTGGAATAAAAGAATAAGGAAAAGCGATTATTTTTTTAACTATATCCGAACCTAAGCGTAACAACAACAAAAATAAAATTTTCATCAAAATCAGTCAAGAATAGAACCTGAAAATCAAAAGTGAGCAATCTTAATATACACACTTTTTGTAGTAAACACTTGTACTTGTATTGGATAAATACAAGTGATTGCTTTAAAAAAGTGTGTCATGTATTGGAATTCCACCATGTGCCGACGATAGCCAGTATAGATTCTAGAAATATTAATACGGGTGAAACTGCGGGTTTAAGCTAAGTAAGTGACAGCGGATACTCAAGAACTAATTACGTCTTGAATAAAAATAAAGCGGTAGTAAAGCGGTCGAATTGAGTACAAATACAAGAGAAAAAATCGTTAAAATAAAATTAAAATAAAACTCGTTAATTACCCAACTAGTACTGGGCACATTTGTTTAGTCATTGGACGAGTTCTGACATATTTAAACAAAAAAACAGGCAAGTTTCGGTTGGTAGTATATGTCACAGTGCTACTGATAAACATACTGACGCTCAGTTCTTACGAGCTGCTTGGTGGTCATCCAATGGGGTCATCCAATTCGAAGGGCGTTTTAAAAATCATGAAGTATCAAAAAATCCCATTTGTAATACTTCATGATTTTTAAAAATACTGTGACCAGATGTGTAATTGTTTTTTATCTAAGACTTGTAGTATCCACTTAAATACCAAATTATGGGAATCCATATCCTAAAAAAACATAATTAATCTTAATCCTTTAACGGCCTCGTTGGTCGAAGGGCTAGCATACACTCTACTGACTAACCGCGAGGCTCGGGTTCGATTTCCGACGGGGTTAGGCATTGTGTGATAAACATTTAGATGTCTGCATTTCCGGGTCTGGGTATTTATTAAATTTATTCTGGTATCTATTTAAGTATTCCCATGTATTACAATCTTTGACTTCTAATACATAGCAAGCGTGACCCTGCGCTTGTGTGCACATAATTTGCTTACTTTGGGGTTAGATTCAATTTGTGTAATTTGTCTAGGGATAAAAGCCCTCACTATACATCAGGGGGCAGAGAGGGTTAAAATAAATAATAATTAAATATTTGGTATATACATTCACTATGTTACGTAAGGACTAACTGATTTCCTGTATGTATCTTCACGCCCATATCCCCGAAGAGGTTGGCAGAGGTACAACCAAGGCATCCACGACTAGCCGAAGACACTAAGTATGTGAAAATTTATATGTTCCTTCCTCTGATCCTGAATTAATTGCTCATAAGTAAAACTTATTCAGAAAATCATCAAATTTCTCCTATCTATTCTATCTATTAGTAGTCTATTTCCAAATTAGCAGAAGGTGGTGTCAAGAGAAACCGGCGTGTTTGTATGAAAAGGGTTATGAATGTATTGGAAGCGAGTCAGGTTTGTCAGGAACGTAAGGTTTTGCACTCGATACTCTCTGCCTGCCCAGTAAAATTTGGCGTGAAGATGTATGCAGTTCTAAATTATTATTGTTAGCAAATGGTGTTAAAATAATTTTAGCTAATGTGCTCCAATTTAACCTATACTTGTTATCGTCGGCCCTTGGTGGAATTCCATTCTACACACACTTCTTTGACGTAAACGCTTATACTTTTCTTTCCACTATACGCTTTACTTAACACTTTATGTTACGCTATAACCAATGCAATGCAAGTGTATAGTAATCCAAGTCAACCTTTATGTGCGTGCCAAATTTCATGAAAATCGGATCAGCAGGTTTTGCACGAGCCGCTAGAGAACGAGAGTGACCGACATAGTTCAGAGAGTCCGCAAGCTGAATTGGCAATGGGCAGGCCACATCGATCACAGAACCGACAACCGCTGCGGAAGAAAGGTTCTCGAGCGGCCCTACACCGGAGGACGTAGTGTTGGACGACCTCCCACCCGGTGGACTGAGGATCCGGTCAAAGTCGCGGGAAGTCGCTAGATACAAGTGCTGGTGACTGTGACTTGCGGCGCTCTTTGGGGAGACCAATGTCTAGCAGTGGACGTCCTCCTGCTAATGATGATGATGAAAACTTTAATGTATAAAATTGCATTATTTTAAGGTTTAGCTGGTTTCAAACTATAATATTCTAAGTTTGACTTTGATGAAGTATCATCAAAGACATCACTTGAATATACAGCTTTAAATTCAAATCTCCAAATAGCTACATATGGGAAATATTTAGCAACTAGCTATCCTTGCGAACTTTGTTCCACCCGTTCAGTTCGTATGGATAATAAAATACTGTTTTTCTCATTTTCCCTGCATTTTTCTCAGTTTTTCTCTTCATAAGAAGCTTGTCCTGACTCCTGGCAATACCTAACACAATACAAAAAGAATTAGCAAAATCGGTCCAGTCGTTCGGAAGGTATGCGCTTCCCAACACATTAGCGATTAATTTTTATATTATAGATAAAAAATAGTTGCCATTTTAAAAGCAGATTTAGGAACACGCGACCTTTAATACACGTGGAGTAAAAAGCGATCACGATACCATTATCACAACGGGAGTTTGAATTGTCTCAATTACTATATTATAATTTATCTATATATTATATGTATTTTTTTATTTTAAAATGTTGGAAGGTAAGCAAGTAGACTGATTTCCTGATGGTAGGAAATTCAAGTTGCCTAGAGACAACAAAGGTAGTAATGGCTTTGCTTCTTTTTAAATACGCTATAGAAAACTTATGGCGTTTTAAGTTTGCCGTGTGTTTGGCATCATTACTTCTAACGAAATTGACCGATTTCGATTAAAATTTTGTTTGAAAACTGACATGATCATAATTGTTCTATGTTTAGGTTATGTAGGGAGATATTTAGCACGTTTAAATTAAGTATTATCGTTACATTTTTAATAAACACCCTCCTGATGAATGCAACGACCTTACCTATTCTTACCGCATTAGAGTCAGTGATCACCAATGTCTTGTTACATTTGAAATGAAATTAAAAATATTTATTTGTGGAGTATGAGAGTTAAAAAGATGTAACAAATTTATTTAGGCATTCCAACATATTCTACCAACTTGTGGTGTGCAAATATTTTAAATATTATAAGTCTTTATAAAATTACATACATATGAAGACGCCAAGTCCCTTACGGGGTAGGCAGAGAGTATCGAGTGCCAGACCTCACGATCTAGACAAACCTGTCTTGCTTCCTTCAAATTCATAACCCTTTTCATACAAACACGCCGGTTTCGGAGACTCTTGACACCACCCTCGGATAATATCCGATTGATCTGATCG
>NJDC01001124.1:0-49056 GCA_002245475.1 Calephelis virginiensis
GTTTTGCCTAACTTTTAATAAAAATACCTGTTTACACTGGTTTAATTTATCTAAAATACTACTAATATTTGTGAAGACCGAGTATGGATCACAATCATTTGAGCCGGCTGCTACAATTGCATAATCCTTGCTTGATAAACCTGAAAAATCTCTAAAACTATGTATTATTTCTGATGATCTCGCATTGGGCTTAACAGTAGCTAAAACAGAGTATTTCTTGTTATGTAGAAATTTGGTAGACAAACTACGTACTCTTTGATCACCAAGTATCAAAATTCTTTCTTTTGTCACTTTTTCAGAGTTTTTATGAGTTACTGAATTGCTATTTAAAGACAAACATTTACTGAAGCTTAAATTTGATTTCTCTTGAGGTGAAATATGGGACTTTTGAGTTATACTATCTTGAGGGTTTATACTACTACCTGTATTTCCAAAAGTATTACTTTGCCTTTTTATTGATTGTACTAATTTATGTTTTGGTGTAGATCCTTTATTTATCTTCCGAGGAGTTGAATTACTAGCTGAAGATGAAGCTACTTGTTTCAAAATTATAATGTTCTTGTTTTGTTCCTCGTTAACCTTTCGAAGGGAGTTATTTTCTAAAATCAGATTTTCTATCTCCCGGTGAGCACTTTCTAACTGACATTTTAATTATTTAATTTCTTCTTGTAGTTCTTTAGTATGACTGTCACTCAAGGTAGACAAATCCGGTAAACTTCTAGCAAAATACTCCGAGGTAGAACTTTCAAATGATTTCACAGACTCGATAGACATTGTACGATTGTTTCTTTTTAATGTGACGTTCTCAAAATCAATGTTTTCTAAATCAATATCAACAACAAAGGTAGAATTCATCTTTAGTTATGTGAATATCTAGTTAATCGTACCAAATTTCTAATTTTTGCTGATTTTTCAATTTTAAATTTGAACTTTTCAAAAGATCCAAGTAACGGCCCGATGTGTGACTTCGAGTTTTTCAAATTTTCACTTTTTAGTACTTTACACGAGTGTTGTTTTTATAAGTTTAATAAAGGTCGATGAAAACTTTATTTTTTACAATTAAACACTAGTAATACGCAGTATTTTAAATTATTTTAATAAAATTATTCACAGCCGATCGAATTTGCTTTTGACAGATCGAGTGTAATATAAGTTAACAAAGGAAGTAATATAAAGAAATCAAAAGAATATAATTAGGAAGAAAAAGAAAGATTTTGGAGACTGTCAAAAAATTTCTAGTAATTACCAACAAAGGAAGCATATAAATCGAAGACTTTAACGCTCAAATTGTGAATTAAAACAGAAATGAAAGTAGTAATTGTTACCAAATCTTAATAAAAACTTAACAAAACAGTCTTAAAAAATAATTTTACTAAACAATCATTCTTTTTATCTAAAAAGTTAACAAAATAGACATATGTATCTCCTAATGGAAAGTATAAAAATGTAATAAATTTTGCAATTTTGAAACAAAAATTCTAAATTGTGAAGTCGTTTCTATAATTTTTTCTACCAAGTACATCATCCATGATGGATGAACACTCATATTAATCAAGCATCCAATTTATATAAGATTTAATGCAATATCCTTCAAAAATCGTTCATCGAAAAGAAAATAAATTTTAAATGTTTAAACCGGCAACAAACAGATACATAAAGATTTTTGTCATATTGTTAGAATATTAATTTCTTAAAACCCTGAGGGAAACTGTTAGACCTAAGTTAGAAATTGCCCGTATGGTCCTCTTTGCAAGACAAATACTGTATTTACCTCAGCCGAGTTTACCCAGAGAAGAATGCCATAAGACATGATGCTAAACTAAACTAATAACTAAAAACTAAACTAATAATAACTAAACAATTCTAGCGGTGGTCACATCTGTTAACTGCCTTATATTCTTAACAGCGTAAGCTGCTGAGCTTAATTTGATGGCAAGTTTTGAAATGTGCGGGCCCCGTTGTAAATTTTTATCTACAGTGTTTCCTAAAAATGTGGTAAAATCTACTAGGTCCAGTTTGTTCCCATTGAGTTGTACATTTGTATCTACTTGCCTTACATTAGGCATTGAAAATTTGATGCACTTAGTTTTTTTTCATTTATAAAGAGATTGTTTACATTGAACCAGTATACAACTATTGAAATAGCATCGTTCGTTTCATAATACTTACCCAGTTGTCTTTTCATTTACATAATAGTGAAGAGTCATCCGCATACAACACTATTCCATGATTATCCCTTACGTAGTAAGGCAAGTCATTTATGTATATGAGAAACAAAAATGGTCCCAGAATGGAGCCTTGGGGGGTACCCAGTAGCACCCATGGTAACAGCAGCACCTGTCAATTTTTCACCATTAGTCTCGACTTTCTGAATGCTCCCTCTCAAATAAGAAATCAGAAGATCGAGTGACTTATTTTTAATTCCATAATGGCGAAGTTTCTTGATCAGAGTATCATGGTTAACACTATCAAATGCCTTGGACAAATCACAGAATACACCAAGTGTACCCTGAGATCACTCCACAGCTTCATAAATTTTCTGTAACAATTCAACACCAGTATCGACTGTTGATCTACCCCTTCTAAAACCAAATTGTTTATTACGAAATATGCCCAATTGGTTATGTGGTTAAATTTGAGGGCAGGTATCCATGGTCAGATCGCATTATTAGACTGATCTGACCATGTCCACTCTTTTGTGTCCTTGGTCAGCCTTACGCAATCTAACTACGGACCAATGGAAAAATATGTATCCGTGATCAGACTGTGATGTAATATGAAATTAAAAATTATGAAATTGTTATTACAATTATTTGAATAATAATTCAATTTTAGATTGAAATATCTGTTCTAACAGGCCAATCTAATATATCAATCTGGAGAGTGATTGGCGTGCACGAAGAATTTGGAAATAATAAAAATTGGGATCTCTCAATAATAATACCATCTTAGATTAAGAAGTAAATTATAGAGTTATCTATTAATTCTGTCATGTTATGGTCCATAGGGGAGGGTAGTTGGTAGTCATGTACAATTATAGGCCTAACAGAATCTATAATTTTTGTCATCGGCACTTGGTGTATTTCCATTGTGTACACATTTTTTTAAGGTAAACTCTTGTACCTTTCCACAATACACTTTGTGTTACATTTTAGCCTACCGGTTTCTCTTTCTCAGCATCATCATAGTTCTAGCGCTTTTAGAGAATCGAGTTTTTTTTGCTTGAATTAAGCCTTTGCTAGAAAAATGAAGTAATTCAAAGTTACGTGTTGGGTCAAAAGGTCCTTCGTCCAATAATTAATGCCTAGCAAAGCAGAATCTTTTCCAAGCGCCAGCTTCTAAGATATTTCCTTAAACTTATTGAAAACGATCCATCCAATATGTCCAATATTTATTTATATTTAGTTATAAAATCCCTGATGATACTGTGAAAGGTAAAACCGGTTAGCTATAGTAGAACTTAAAGAGTTTACCTTAAAACAGTGTGTATACGTTTTTTTTTATTTTTTTTTTATTTTGTTTTATTTTATTTTTTTTATTTTTTATTGAATCAGGCGTTACTTTGCGGAAATCCATTATAAAAGATGTAAAATAAGCCTTTATTTTGCTAATTCCGCGTAAGCAGTGTAACCGTTGTGGCAAATAATCCTCCAAACGACACAGAATGTGACAAGCCTAACTGACGTTCCCACCACTCACCTCCGCGACCAGAACACGAATATAGGAAGAGCTCGGGAAACAATATAAATTGTCACGTTCGTTACATGTGACAACCCTACCTAAAGTTCCCACCTCCCACCTCCGCGACCAGATCACAAATAGAGTCCGAACACGGGAAACAAAACCACTTGTCACGTCCTTCGCCAACTTTGTCGAAGCACTCACCACAAAGAACACCAAATCGCACTCGACGTACGTTTCGCCTCTACACCGAGGCATCCTCAGGAATTCGACCGTACCGTACAAACGACGACACACGAGTGTGTATACGCCTAACATCCTCGACTCAGGACAGTGACGCACTGTATCTCTTACCACCAGGAGAACAATGTGCTCATTCGCTGAACTCTCACATAAAAACATACAAACATGTGCGAATATTAATACCATCTTATCTGTGATCGCGTATGCAGATCGGTCGAAAATTGTGATCTGATCATGGATACCTAACATAATCTAACCACGGAAACTAAAATTTCATCAGTATGACCAAGGACACAAAATAGTGGACGTGGTCAGATTAGTCTAACAATGCCATCTGACTACGGATACCTGCCCAAATTTGATTCAGTATATTTTTTTCAAATATTTTACTAAGGGTAGGTAGAACGGAGACAGGTCGACAGTTGGTGGGATCAGACGAAGTTCCAGATTTAAATAGAGTTATAACCTTACTGAGTTTCATTAGGTCAGGAAAAACGCCATTTGAAACACAACAATTGAATATTATATGGAGCAAAGAGTAAGGAGCAACTTCATTTATTGCTGAGGCAACCATTTTTAGAGAAGGATCCCATAAATCCAAAGTATTTTTCATTTGAAACGATTTAAAGGCTTTTATTATATAATTTTTATCAACAAACGAAAATACAAAATTATTTTTACACTCTGTTACATGTCGCTGCAATGTTTGGTGAAAAGTTTAGAACTCGGGTAGTTTCTGCTGCATTATTGGTGAAAAAATGTTCAAACTGCATTGCAACATCCAATTCACCTTTTACGCCCACATTGTCAATTTTCAAACTATAGTCATTATTAAACATTCTGGTTTTCTCGGTTTCACGATTAATAATGTTCCATATTGTTTTTATTTTATTCGAAAATTGTATTTTTTAATACATAGATTTAGCAGTGGTACAAACCTTTTTGAAAATCTTTGAATATTTTTCTACATATTATTGAAATACAATGGTGTGGTTGTATGTTCTTTCATTATACAACTCAACTAATCTTTTCCTACTTTTATAAATTCCCAATGTTACCCATTCACTTAAAGCTCTACGATTAATATTGACTGACATTTTTTTAGGTGTGAATGTCTGATGATGAACAATTTGAATTAATTGTTTACATTAATTCAAATAAAATAAATAATTCATTCAAAATAATTAATTCAAATATTATATATCATTTGGATCATCATGATACGGCAACGTTGGTAATTAATTTGTAATTATAAGGCAGTTTTAAATCTTTTTAGTCGGCTAGTACTGATAGGAACAAAAACAATGTCTTTTCTTCCTTTCCTTTTGCAGAGTTCTTGGTAGTTTGACGAGTAAACCACAGCGATCAGAATCCATTTCGCTAATGACATTTTTGTTAAAGGGTGTCATATTTGTAAATATATTATCGATGCAAGTGGCACTTGTAGCAGTTATTCTGGTAGGCTCAAAGAAAATGTTGTGCAAGTTATATGACCTAAAGTGATTTAAAAATTTTAATGAAAGTGTTGATGGTTCTAAAAAAATATATTAAAGTCACCACAGATAATAATACTTGACTTTGAATTAGAAGTTTTAAATAACATTTCTTCCATTCTGCTTTCAAAATCATCATAAGATGCGCAAGGGGGCTTGTATACACTTAACACAATAAATTGCTCAAACTCAATACAAGCAATCTCAATAACTCGTTCAACAGATAGGCTTACAATGTATTTACGTTCTTTAAATTTAATATTTTTACTAACTATAATCAAAGAGCCACCATGTATCATCATTGTTCTGCTGAACGAGCTAGCAACCTGGTGACTATTAGAGTTGAACATGAGCTGATGGCTCTTAAGCCAATGTTCAGTTATACACAAAATATGAACACTATCGCAGTTCAAAAATAACTCCAATTCTAAATCTTTGCCCATCAGTCCTCGAATATTTTGATGTACCAGGTTTAAATTACAAATACATTTATTTTTATTATATTATGCTGATGGGTTCATTTTCACATTATTTTTACACAGCTTATTATTATTCTATCCTATATATTAGGAATATCTATTGATTCAATTTCATTAAAATTTTGTAAAACATTTAAGTTCCTACATAAGGTGATGCTAGAGGTTGACTCTATTGTCTCACCAAATAATTTAAATTATTTGGGTCATAAACAACAAGGATAGAATTACTTGGCTGTTCAATAGAAGCAGTCGTGTTAGCTAAATACTTGGGTGTCTTAAATATAAAAGTATTATATAGCGATATTGCTATTTGTCGTTTAAAATATAAATAAAGATAATAACTATCTTTCGTCATTATATAATTCAATCGAAGAAATGAATTTGAGTCAATAAACTCAATTTTATTGTCATACATTGACTTTGTATGTAATTTCAAATGACACTTATGTCTCATATTATTTTCGACCTGTGGCAAGTTTTAATAGGGCAAAGCAAAAAATAAGTCTTTTCTACCCTTAGAAGTGATAAATAGTCAAAGTATTTTTTAATTATGCTTAAATTTACATTACCTCCTCTCCCAACACAAATAATTAATACAATGTCTTGTTCATAACTACTAGAAATTACTTTATCTAATATTTTAGAGTAGTTGGTACTTAGCAAAGGATACCTAACTACCAAATGCTTCCTTTGAAATTGGTCCCATATTTCTACAAATTTCATCACAGAACATAACTATTTTCTTATCTTTCTTATTGCAACTAACATATTGAGAACCTTCACATAAGCTTTCAGACTGATATGCAGGCAAATGTGGCACCGAAGATTTTAGAGGTAAAAGAGAGGGTTTAGACAACGTAGGCTGTGAATAATCTGGTTTACAACGTGTCTGGTAAACTATGTGATTCTCAAATAATGAGTTACACCTATTTTCATTATATTTACAAAGGTCGACCAAACTATTTACAGCCAGTATGCGTTCCCTCTATTTCCTTCTGTGGCAGATCATACTTAGTTGTGATACAGTCTAGTGAATTTATTTGAAGAGCGTAAACTTAAACAAGGCAATAAATTGTGCAATCTCTGAGGAAAAAAACTAACAACACAAATTTAAACAAAACATGATTTGGTACCCTAAATTTCAATTTCTTCGCAATGTTTCCAATAAAACCTCTTTTAGAACAAACAATAACAACTATTGAAACTAAGTAAAATCCTCTTTATACTCTATGGAACTCTGGATTCTGCAGATGTTGTAAATAACGCAAAAATAATAATAAAAATATGATAAATTGAATTTCCAAGGAATTTAAACCCACAAAAAATCACGTCCGCGTTTTACCCTTGCACTAATTTCAAACCACAAATATAATCTGCTTCTTCTTCACGAACTGATTATATTTGTCATGAGAAAGTAGACTCAAGCAACAGGGTAACCATCCCCAAACCGTATACTCGATGACATTGATACCCAAAAAACTACTAATACATACTTACCATATGTAAAAGTTAAATCTCCCGTATCTTCTAATAATCTTTACTTACTATTGACACTGGCGAATCAATTAATATAATTAACGAAGAATGTATTGAAAACATCTTTTTCCCTTTTTTCTTTATATGAAATTAGAAGGCACACAAGCAGATGGATTTCCCGATGATAAGAAATTCACGCTGCCTAGAAACACCACAGGTGAAAATAGTGCGTTGCAAACCTGAGGCCGGGATGATAGGCCGCAAACAAAAAAAAAGCTATAAACTGTGTCGTCCGAGCTGCCAGTTAGCTCCGTACCCCCGACTCGAACGCGCATATCACCTGTACTATGTGAACTTGTCACATCTAAAATATAATTTATGATAGACACCTGTGGACCTTTTATTCACCTCTGAATACGCAAGACCAAGGTACGGGGCTACCTCAACACTGGTGACCCTCAACAGAGGCATACAGGTTTTTATTTCGTGATTTTTGTGAGTACCAAGATGTCCACCACGGGCCAACACATCAGTGCGCCACCCGTATTTCCTCCCGCTAACCCAGGCCCGCCTACGCCAGCTCAAGCAATCAGCCAAGAAATGGCAGCAGTCTCCGTAGCAACAAGGCTTTGCGACTTCTGGTGCGACGAACCATACCTATGGTTCGTCCAAACTGAATCAATATTGTTACCACAAAAGCGACGACGCAAAATTTAACTTAGTTGTCAGAAGATTAGGAAAAGAAACTATACAACAAGTAAGCAATCTTCTACGAGACCCACCGGCCAACAAAAATATGAAGCGTTAAAAACTAGATTAATATCAGTGTATGAAGAGAGCGAGTCACGCCAATTCGAGAAGTTGCTGAGAAAAATGGAACTCGGAGAACAAAAACCTTCACAACTCCTCCGCCGTATGAGGGACCTAGCGAGAGGGACGATTCCAGATAGTACTCTGACTATGATTTGGTTACGCCAATTACCTTCATCAGTCAGGGGCGTCTTGGCCCTCACAGACACGAAAAGTCCAGAAGCCCTATCAGCAGTAACAGACAAAATAATAGAAACCATGCGACCTATCGACGTGGCAGAAGTGGCGACGACAAGCAGACAGTATGACATCACAAAGGAAATTGCCAAGCTGACGGCCCGGTTCAATCGACTGGAACAAGCATTTCGTGGTCGCAGGCAAGCACCCCTGCGCTCGAGGTCACTCTCACGAGGTAGGTAAACAAAAGCGAGTCAACGACGTACACCATGAGATCCTGACTGGTTGTGTTATTACCATCTTAAGTACAAGTCAAAAGCGCGTAAGTGTGTTGAACCATGTAATTTTAATAGGTTAAATTCGGGAAACTAAGCGCGGTGCAGCCAATGTTGGACGCCTGCACCGTCCCTAATTCCCACCGTCTTTGCGTCACCGATTCAAAAAGTGGTCTTCGCTTTCTGGTGGATACGGGGGCAAATGTATCTGTCCTACCTAGTTGTAGTTTAGGAAATTTAATTAGCGAGAGTAAGGACTACGTACTTTATACCGCTAATGGTTCAGTAATACGTACCTATGGCAGCCGTAGGTTAACGCTAAACTTAAACTTACGCAGGTCTTTCCCATGTACATTTGTGGTAGCAGCAGTAAGACAGCCCATATTGGGCGCCGATTTCCTTAGTTATTTTGGTTTAATGGTAGATCTTAAGGCCCGTAGACTAATCGATACAAACACTAATTTAAACACCATAGCAGATATAACTATAGTAAAGGAACCAAGTATTAAAACTCTAGACAGTAGCCACCCGTATTACGAGCTCTTATCTTGCTATCCGGATATTACAAAACAAATATCGTTTAAGCAAAACACTAACCATATGGTACTTCATCATATAGAAACGCGGGGACCGCCGGTACATGCGCGTGCTAGGCCACTACCTCTGGATCACTATAAAAAGGTACGGGAAGAGTTCAAGGGAATGCAGGAATTGGGCATCTGTCGACCTTCAAAGTTGCCATAGTCCAGCCCACTACAAGTTGTGGTTAAAAAAACGGGGAATTAAGACCATGTGGTGATTATAGATAACTTAATGCGATTACGAAACCGGATCGCTACCCAATACTGCGATTGATTTTACCTACTTACTTACGGACAAAACTATATTCTCAGCTTTGGACATCCGTCGTGCTTACCATGCAATTTGTGTCCACCTGGATGACGTCGAGAAGACAGCCATTATCACGCCATTTGGTCTGTTCGTCGAGTTTCCTCGTATGACATTCGGGTTGAGGAACGCTGCACAAACCTTTCAACGTTTCATGAACCATGAAGTGTTATATGGCTTAGATGTTATACAAACCGATTTTTCTGAATTTGGATCCGGGGTGGAGTATTCAAGTCTCTATAGCTACCTGTATGATATTATTATAGCCAGTATTTCAAGCTGTATACACGAGGAAAATCTTAGTAAGATATTCCAAAGATTTTAAGAATATGGCATAACTATTAACATTTCCAAATGTTCTTTAGGGCAAACCAGTGCTAACTTCTTAGGCTATAAAGTATCTGCTAGCGGATTACAACCTTTAGACGATATGGTACAGGCGATTATAGATTTACCAAAACCAGAAACGGTAGAACAGCTAAGACGATTCCTAGGAATGGTTAATTTTCACAGATCCCACATTCCAAACGCTATAAAATCACACGCGATTCGTAATAATTATTCACATAATTCTAAAAAATGGGACAAAACTCGCATAGAGTGGACAGAAAATGCGGACGAAGCATTTTTGCAATATAAGCTTGCGTTACGAAATGCTACATTGCCATATCCACGCGTTGATTTTCCGTATGCACTTATAGCTGACGCGTCAAACAATTGCGCCGGCGCATCGCTAATGCAGCGTGTAAATAATACATGGCTTCTACTCGCATATTTCTCTAAAAAATTTACAGACACACAACAAAAGTACTCTACATACGACAGGGAGTTATTGGCCATCTATTTAGCTATTAAACATTTTCTTAATATGGTTGAAATTCGTACATTAATAGTTTTTACTGATCACAAGCCTCTAGTGTACGCGTTTACGAAAGTAAATCTGGAGAAGGAGTCGCCACGACGAACTCGTCACCTAGCATTCATAAGTGAATTTACCACAGACATTAGACATATAACATCCCGAAGGTTGCCTAACCGTCATAGATAGAAAAACAAGCTGGCCAGAAGCATTCCCACTAAAAGATATAGCAGCAGAAACGGTCGCTACTGCCATTTATAACGGATGGATAACCAGGTTTGGTTGCCCAGTACGACTAACCAGCGACCAAGGTCGCCAATACGAGAGTAACGTTTTTAGACAACTTCTGAAAATTTTAGAGATCCGTAAGCACAGGACTTGTTCCTGGCACCCTCAGAGCAACGGTATTTTGGAAAGATGGCATAGAGGATTCAAGGTAGCGCTGACCGCGCGACATGAATCACCATCAGCAACCACATCGTGGGACACAGAAATTCCAACGGTAATGTTAGTTCTTGAAATACTGTAATAATATATATATTTTTGTCTAGCATAAATAGCTATTAGTATTAGTTAGTTAAATGCTACAGCTACTCATTTGACTTTTTTTTGTTATTTTGTTTAATACTTTAGGCTAACAGAGGTATGGCCATAACCAAATGTTATATAATATATTTTGTTTCATTTCTTAATACTGACCATAATACGAGTGCGCACTCAAAATACAATGATATCAAAATTGTACTCTAATTTAAGTTGTTATATGCATGTGCTACTTTTACTGTGTAAGTAAAACGAGCTGCATAATTTTACATTTACTTTAACACTTTTACACATCACTGAACTTTAAAAGTGTTGTAATCATGGAATTATTTTAACAAACATTGTAATACAATATATAATGACAAAAGTGTTATTGCGAAACTGGTTGTAAGAAACTTATTGTAATACGTACTAGATACCTACAAGGTTATTTTAAAAGTTAATTTTAAAATCAACCAGTCTGTCGTTAACATTAATTCAGTGTATTACTACCATACTTATCAAAATGGGTAAAACCTTTAGCAAAGAGGAGGTTATCGTAAATAAAAACGGTCACCATGAGGTCACTTCAAAGTTAAACCTCTTAACCATTCTACTTCTGGCTAGTGGTTTTAATAGTAGCAATGGGGCATGTCGCATTGTACTGGTTATCCCGCCAGTGCCGAAACGGCGTACGTGGCTGGCTGCGCCGCGAGATGAGGGTCGCGAGGGCGCCGCATGCTCCCCCTGCTCCAGATGTCGTGTTTAGACAGACACCTCCATAACAAGCTGCCGCACCTTCCGCTAATGTTAGCTACGCGTAAATATATAATTGTGTTCATGAGTGGGTGTTCTTACAACCAGTGATTATCATTTTTGGTGTATTGTTTATAATAGAGTACTTAGTTAATTTTTTTTTATATAAAGAAGGGGGATGGTGTAGCGGCTATAAACTGTGTCGTCCGAGCTGCCAGTTAGCTCCGTATCCCCAACTCGAACGCGTATATCACCTGTACTATGAACTTGTCATATCTAAAATATAATTTATGATAGACACCTGTGGACCTTTTATTCGCCTCTGAATACCAAGACCAAGGTACGGGGCTACCTCAACAAAAGTTTACCGGCTACTTTACCCTTCCAACCGGAACACCTCAACGGCAGGCACTGACGTTATTGTGATCCCTCAAATTAAACACAAAACAATTTTAATAATGACTGCAAAAACATAATACATATATTTAATTGACTTGACAAAATAAACTTACCTTACGATGGAATAATCGGCAACGAATTGTTTAAAATTATGTCAATAGTCAAATATTTTTATTCCTCATGGGATAAAAATTATCTCTCATTGAACGTCATAACAAATCAACATCAATTACAATTATTATTATGAAAAGTTAATGTCAACAACAATAATAAAATAATATTCATTAACAAACAAAAAGATATAAACTTAAAAATAATAAAAAATAATATTTATTTGTAAATTATTAAAATAAAACAACAAAATAATGATATTGTTGTAAAGTTTCAAGAACAGAACATTCGTTAAATAAGACCTAATTCTTAAAGAGGCATTAAGTATCAAGTCCAAATATCCTTGTCATCAATGTAGTCACTGATTTTGTAACATGCTTTTTCCATAAGCTTTCTCTTAATTACGTTTTTAAACTGGATAGATAGAAAAAAACATGGATGATCAAATTATCGTGTTCAAAGACATTAGACCTAAAACATAGGAAACTTAAAATGTTTTAACAACCCAATTTATACTATGCCACCATAAAGCGAAACTGTGATAGAGTGAACAGTATTAAATCACGACTTTCAAAAAGGTTTAATAATTTACCAACATTTGAGTAAAAAAAATATAAGTAGCGAATGGTATTGCCCAAGCGAAAACAAATAACCACAAACATTCACCCATATGCTATAATGTTGAGGTATGAAAATTGTTATACATTAAAATAGCATTTATAGATTACACAAAAGCATATGGTTCGAGTTCTCATTGAACCTTTTGGGAATGCTTATAAGAGCAGGGTATAGCTGTTAAGTACGTACATCAATGTGGTAAAGTTTACGAAATTTCTGCAGCAAAGGTAATGCTATAAGGATTAAAAAATGATAAAAAAATCGATTTTTTTTACACTAGATAATCTTTTACCACCTAAGTAATTCACTGCCGTGATTCACTAAGTAATTCATATTTCGATGACTAAAATGGAAGATACTTGTACTTAACCACACATGATGCCACAGTCAGACATACACATAAACATAATACACACGCAAAAACACATACACACAGACACACAAACACACATACACTAGCACTACAAACTTAAAGGACAAAGGACAAAGATATCAGAAGAGAGTTCTGAAAAATATAAAGAGAAACTTAAGGGACAATGCTACTTAAACATCTTTCACAACACACTTCCATAGGCTTGTTGATGTATGAAAGTTTAAAATGAGTCGGGATCGTCAAATAAAAAATAAGAATGGCTGGCAGCCACAGGGTTTTTATTATGACATAATGAGATTAACGTGTGTAGATCTCATCATGTGTATAATGAGTATGTGTGTATTTATGTTTGTGTGTGTGTGTGTGTGTGTGTGTGTGTGTGTGTGTGTGTGTGTGTGTATGTGAGTGTGAGTGTGTGTCTATGTGTTGGTGCTCACCGGTAACGGCGACCGTGACCCGCTTGAGCTCGCGCAGACGTTGAAGGTCGGGTGCGCGTGCACCCACGCACCGATACTCGCCGCCTTCTTCATACAACGCCTCTTTTATACCTAGACAGCAATTATTATCATCTCAATATTAAATCATTATTAATTAATTAAAAAGGAATTTTATAAACTTAATATAAAAATATCTTGAAGGCTTATAAGAGCAGCAAAACTTAACTGAAGATGTGTGTACAGAAAATCTCTCCTTTTACAATATTCTGTATAATTAATTCGCCCCACTTAAATTCGTGAGAATCTAAATTTTTTACACTCCAGTGATTTATCGTGTCGTTCTAGTCGTAGTTCGATACTTTGTTTTCCTGTATCTCACTCACATTGTTATTCAAACCCTTCGTTCCGTTAAGTTTGGGAACTCATTTTTTCTTCTGATCTGTGATAGCCCTTCCCTGCCTATCTTCGAAAAACGGTTGAAAGAATATTACTTAATACTTATATAATAATTCTTGGCCTTTAAGTTCCGAATTAATAAATATTTATTATTTTTATGTTAATAATTTTATATAATGTCATTCTTATTGTATTATTATTATTTTTAGGTTATTTAGTTAGACATGGTGACTTATCGTGCATGATGTCTTCCACTGTTTTATCACAGATATTATTTTAGTTCGGCTGGAAGAAATCTGTATACCTAGAAATACACCCGCCTTTTGTGCATTTCCATTTATCACTGTCCATGTTATTTTGTCAAAAAATGTTGTACTACAAAGAATCAAATAAATAAATAATACGACTTATCGAACTATTTGTGTCGACAGACGTCGTCTTGTCCTAACTAAGAATATTGTTTTTTTATATGAATCATCTGACAATTATTAAGACAATAAAAGAGTTAGCAAAATTGGTACTTTTGTTCACGCTTGATGCGATGACCAAGGAAAATAGACATTCATTTTTTATGGCATTAATTGCCATTTGTTTTACCTCATGTCAGGGCCAAGAAAAGGTATAAGCCCACTGTTTTTTTAAAAAGCAGCGTGCAATAGGTGATTGTCGGTTTGTATATTACTAGCACTTGGGAAATTTCTATGTTGAAGACTCTTGAGACACCTTCTGTCGGACTGTCACGTTTGAATTTTGGCATTGACATTATTGCCTTGGATTAAGATCGTGATGTTTCTGAATTTGAAGTCTAAAGGCGAGATGCTTCTGTTTATCTCTTAATTCTTAAAAAACGAGGTAAAGTGATAAGTAGGTAACTTTTACATTTTTGTAATAAGTGTTTTATTAGTTTAAATAAAATTGAAAGCGTTTGATGAGAGCATGCATTTGTGATGCGTGTGTACGTGTGTGTGTGTGTGTGTGTGTGTGTGTGTGTGTGTGTGTGTGTGTGTGTGTGTGTGTGTGTGTGTGCGTGTGTGTCACAAACCTAGCACGCCGTGCGCATGGTGTGAGCCAGCGGGTGCCCACATGTCGCTGGCGTTACCGACCACGCGCCGCCACCAGCATCCGATGCTACCTGCATTTAACATACACGTTTTATAAATTCCTGACCATAACATACTTCATTGATTTAAAGTCTTTTTAACTGCCTCAGAAATGCCGACTTTGCCATAAAAAATGGCACAATGCAACCAATGGAATTCTTGTTTTAACAGTTAACCTTTAAAATAAAACAAACTGTTTTATCTATATGTTTTTGGCACATTTATAGTTTAAAAATAATGAATGATGGTGTTTGAAAGAGACGTAGCGAGAACGGATTAAGAGTTTTGGTTGATGATGTAGTGCTGAATGGAGTGGAGAAAAAATGGAGCAGGGAATAGTGTGAATGGAGCGTTAAGTAAGCTATTCCAAAGCGAGGTTTTGAGTCAAAAAGCTAAACCCGTTTTGCATAATTTTGTGCTTATTCCAACGTTATTGTATGGAAGCAGAAGTTGGGTATGTCAGGAAGAGCATGAAAGTAGGATAAATGCGGTCGAAATGAGAGCACTACGGAAAATATGTGGTGTAACGCTCGATGACCGCATTCGTAACAGTGAGATACGAGAAAGAGTGGGATTGAAAGAAAGTGTTGGTGTTAAAGTGCGAAAGGGTATGCTCCGCTGGTTCGGTCACGTGGAAAGAATGACAGATGAAAGATTGACAAAGCAGATATACCATGCGAATGTGGATGGATGTCCGGGGAGACCAAGGCTGACATTTCACGATCAGATCAATCGGATATTATCCGAGGGTGGTGTCAAGAGTCTCCGAAACCGGCGTGTTTGTATGAAAAGGGTAATGAATGTGAAGGAAGTGAATGAAGAATGAATGAGTTTGTCACGATCGTGAGGTCTGGCACTCGATACTATCTGCCTACCCCGTAAGGGACTTGGTGTGAAGATATGTATGTATGTACTTATAGTTTATGTCTAGGATAAGTGCAAGACGCTAATATTTTTCAATAATAATGCTTATAAAGTACATTAAATCAATAATTAAAACCATTACCATTAATTTGACACACACAAACAAATGTACTGATGATAACGATAAAAGATCACAGATGGCGCACTAAAAAGTTTGGAAACAAAGTAGTTGGTCTTGAGAAATGCAGATGGCGTTCTTATCAACAAGTTATTAAAATTTATTATGGTCGAATTTCGACCACCAGTATTAGATAATATGTATCATGTGCCCTTTAAATGCATCTAAAAACAGTAATTGGTAACAACGTCACAATTCCAGCCGTATGCGTCAATAACACGTGCATACATAAGTCAATGACAATTTGCTTCGTCATATTTCATTGAACCAACATAAATAGTGGGGCCATGTAAGTTGCCTGTTTTGTAATAATTAATCCTTTTTATCTCTTCAGATAAGTCCGCTTCAAGCTCTCGGTATTAACGCACCCTTTGCAACGTCATTGTAGACTGGATGATGTGATCTTATAACTGCAATGATATGGGGACAAAAATAAGTCAGCACAAAGCAGTCGTTTCATTTATTTCATTTTGTTTTCTACTTTGCCCTGTAAACGCTTCAAACAAACACGCTAGCTATCCAGCTACCGTGTTTGCACACTGACTTATTTAAATTGAACTTAAATGCGGGTCGCAGCCCGTAAAGCTAACATACAGACCTAACATCCCTTCCCTTAAGCTGCCTAAGCCTTAGAAACTTAATCTAACTTTAATCGATTTAGTTTTTATTTAGACTATGTGTTGGTACTCTTCATGATCGCTATCTCTGTATGGGACGGGTGATGAGAAGATAGGTGAGATCGCTCGCCACCTTCGGGTTATTTTGGCGCTGCCCGACTCCGACTCTTCTACAGCAATTTTCTGGCTACAGGTGCTAGGAGAGTCAGGTCGGCTCTTTCTTCGGTATCTGGGTCTCTGTTGCCCTCGAGTGGTGACCTGTCCAATCTTTTCCTGATTTGATCAACGCGCCTAGTAACTGTGTATGTGGTACCTACTCTACGTATAATATACCGTTCCCATTTTTTCCTAATTATGCCTGGGATCCAACAGGGTTTCTTAGTGTTAATTTGTTGATTAACCCAGACAGTATCATTATTTTGAAAATCCGTTTTATTTTTACGAATGAGATCTGTAGACGAGGGCACAGGTGCAATAGGATTTATGAGAACTAGTTAAGTGTACAAACTTGGGCAAAAAAAACTGATTCGGCCGGTGACTTATCAGATTTAAGTAGGGATCACAATACAATACAATACAGTAACTCTTTATTGTACACCAAATACAAAGAAATTACAAATACATTAAAATAACTTAAACTAAGAAGATACACAAAGTCGGCCTTATCGCCAAGTCAGCGATCTCTTCCAGCCAACCCTAAAGTATGGAACAAGATTTAGCGATACACGTGGTGCTGTCAAAAATAAAAAAAAAGATGCATCTAATACTAGAAGTCACAAATCATTCTAAAATTAGAAGCTTGCTTTAATTATTAGTATTTAAAATAAACAACAAAAGTCAAATGCAAACTACATTACAATGAATGCAGAAAGTGTCACTTTAACATACTTTTTAAAATATGAATATTTGGAGCTCTCCTGATATCTACGGAGTGAGAATTCCAAAGCCTCACTGCTTGCGAGGTAAAAGAACGGCTATAGTAACAAGTGTTACGAGAGGGAACTTGAAGAGTATAATTATCACTGAACCTGTGGAATTTTACCTAACTGTTACAAAACTTAAATCTGTCCTTTAAATAAACGAGGTGATTATAATCTCTTTAACATGGATTTCCGAAAAGTAATACCTTTTTTTATCAATTTTAGAAATAAATGAATTTTGTACGTCACAAAAGAGTATTATCTAAAAATATACTACAATATTTTGAAATATAATGAGAAGTCTTGTAATAAATCAAAAACTTCTTTTGATTCAATTAAAAGTAATAAGATAAGAATAGAAATACACCGCAGATTTTTTTCTCTCACGCCAGATGACAAATGTCAATAATTTAAGTGGAGCAAAACTACAAAAAATCGACTTCGATTTCAACAAGTATATCATCTACATTTGCAAAAATGTTTTTCTCTATAGCCCGGAAATTCTAATGTAAGATCCAGAATTGGTGGCCATGAGGCCGGCCATGTCAAACGTCCTTCGAATGATTAAAACCATTTTTAAAATTGGTGCAAAATTACATAAAATCGATTATAACTAACAAAAATACATTCAACATAACGCAGATATCCAGCTGGTGCATCCACTGACAGGTCCAATATAGCCAGCGCATCATTATTATCGACAACATGGAATGCTATACTAAGAATCTTGAAACGGTATCTACAAATCTTGTCAGCAACTATAGATAATCGCATCTGCCACTATGATGTTCAAATCTTTTCCCCTTTTGGGCGTGTAATAATTGTTGGTATAATAAGCGGCGTTCTGAAAAAAAAAATATATATATCGAAATAGTCTTCTAAATCGGCCAAAAAAGACCTTGCCACTGCTGATGACCGCTCCGAATAACAGCTTTTGGTGCAGTAGCAGATGATGGACCTCGACAAGTAGGTGATCCAGGCTCCTCAGCAGGCACCAACGGCAAAACCAATTCTTCTCGATCACTTTCGACATCTTCTACTTCTTTTATTTCAAAGTCATTGCCATCCCCAATGAGCTTAAGCAACAACTCACACGTTAGTTTCATTCCTGAAAGCAAAAATAAAGAAATCTTTAATTGAAAGCAAAAAAAGGAATTATTTACAACCATACAAAGTATGACATTAATAGATGAGATTGAGTCGAATCGTCACTATCATGCAAACCAATATTTGAGAGGTCATATTTTCCAATTCATAGTCAATAACACCAAGAATATTGTTTTCTGTATGACATTATTAACTAAACAAGCTATTAAAATCAAAATAATATTAAATTGTGGAGTAAATAACAAAAAACTCAATACTTACTCCGACCACTTCGCTCAACAAAATACGCCGACATTTGCACCTAAAGGTCAAAAAGCACTGAGTGCCTTCCCACTCGCACCTGCGCGTTTAATTCATAAACAGACTCGTGCACGATTGTTGCATACTGTTACCTAAAAAGTTGGTTAAAAAAAGCGCGGGATTTTTTTAAATAAAATGTCATTCAAAAATCACATTCAGTCAATTAATGTTGACCTACGTCTGAAGCAAAAAGTTTTATTACTACGCACCTCTAGAAAAGACCTGATGTCAATTTATAATATTGCTATCTCTCTCTCTAATTAACCGTGCTTTTTATATATTGACTTTGTTAATAAATATCACACCACTCGTAGAAAATATGGTTTTTGCCAAATGATTCATAAAAATATTTTTGATGGTATCTTATTTCGTTATCCAAAACCAAAGCAGGAACATTTTGAAGGAGCTTTTATCAACATCATTGGTATCCATGTATCTACGCGATGGAATCTTAGAACGTGTTTTTCACGACTTTAAAAATTGGGATTGAATGCTTTACGAGGGGCCGAGGATTAAAACTAAATGTCAAATGATTATAACCAGAATCTTCAGAAACTCGTGGAAAGCCCTAAATATTACTTTTTATACTTTCCGTTGCCTGTGCTGATTAAACGGTTAAAATTACGCAAAAAAGGACTTTCATAAACAAAATGCTAACAAAGAAATAGATAAAATTAAAATTGGCATTGAGCACGTCCCAAAATTTTAGCCTAGTTGTTATAGCGTCCATGTCACTATCATTTCTAAATGCTATTTCGCGACATCACACTAACGCCCTTGACGGCACTTTTGTCTTTTAGTATATTTAGCCCGGCACCGACAAATAATTAGATCCCTCGCCAGGGCCAACTTAAAATCGTCTTCCCTATTGAAATTATTTGGCATGTTCCAGATTTCAATAGCTTATTACCCGCCCAGCTGGAGATCTGTCTACGCGTCAGGTTAGGCATAATACAGTTCACTACATCCGCACTACACCTGGACCACCTGTATATAGTCGTCCTCGTCGATTAGCACCGGATAGACTCCGCATTGCTGTCCAGGAATTTGAGCTGATGGTGAAGGCAGGTATTGCTAGGAGGTCTAACAGACCCTGGTTGTCTCCACTACACCTAGTACCTAAAAATAACAATGAATGGCGACCATGTGGCGATTACCGTGCGTTAAATACACGCACAATACATGACCGATACCCGGTTCACCACATGGGTGACTTTGCTCACAACTTTATGGTTGCACTGTCTTCAGCAAGTTAGATTTAATTAGGGCTTACAACCAAATTAGATATTCCCAAGATAGCCATCACTACACCATTCGGAATGTTTGAGTTTCCGTATATGATAACGCGGCTCAAACATTCCAAAGATTTAAGGATGAAATCTTTAGAGATCTCGACTATTGTTATCCCTATATTGATGACATTTTACTCGCGTCAAAGGACGAGGCTGAACACCTGGAACACCTCAGAACAGTTTTCCCACAGTTGCAAGACCATGGTGTTATGATCAACTCGTCTAAGTGTGTTTTCGGTGAGTCACAGGTAGATTTTCTTGGTTATGTCGTGTCAGAAGAAGGTACCAAGCCCCTGCCTCAGAAGGTAGAGGCTATCCAGAACTTCCCACCAACTAAAACAATAAAGGAACTTCGAAGATTTCTAGGTATAGCTAACTTTTACCGCCGTTTTATCCCAAACGCAGCAAAAATTCAGGCTCCTTTACACGATCTTTTATCTGGTCCAGATGTTAAGCCTAATACACCTGTTATCTGGACTTCAGAATTACAAACAGTTTTTGACACCTGTAAGTCAAGTTTGATTGAGGCTACGCTTTTAGTTCATCCAGATCCTTTAGCCGAACTGACTTTGTGGACAGATGCTTCTGATAACGTCATCGTTGGCGTATTACAGCAGAAAGTAGACTCGGTATGGCCACCTCTCAGTTTCTTCTCCAAAAAGTTAAACGCGACACAAAAGAAATATAGTCCATTCGACCGGGAACTGCTGGCCATTTACGAGTCCGTAAAGCATTTTAGGCATATGGTGGAAGGCAAAGTCTTTACAATATATACTACATAACCTATACATAAACCTATCGTATCAGCATTTCGTAAAACTTCGCAGAACTGCTCACCACGTCAATTCCGCTACTTCGATTTCGTCTCATAATTTACGACGAGCATAAAACATGTCACAGGCGAAGATAATGTGGTCGCTGACACTCTTTCCCGCGTTGATGCTATTTCAAACATCATCGATTTTGACAAACTAGCTACAGCACAGTAGTTGGACGTCGAGTTACAGCAATTGCTTCGCAGCAACACTTCTTCACTAGACCTCCAGTCAATAGACATTTCTGGCTCTAGTAAGAAAATAATTTGTGACATGTCACTTTCCACACCACGACCGTACCTTAGTCCTGAATTTCGCCAGCAGGCATTCGACTGCCTGCATGGATTTAGCCATTCAGGAGTTAAAGCTACTGTTAGGCTTGTAACTGAAAGGTTTGTATGGCCTAATATTAAGAAGGACTGTAGCGTCTGGACTCGTAGTTGTCTTGCTTGTCAACGGTCGAAAGTTTCACGCCATACTAGGTCACCTGTACAACATTTTGTTCCTCCGTCGAACAGATATTGTCATGTACGCATTGACCTAATTGGACCATTACCAACGTGTCGTGACTATAAGTACTGTCTCACTGCTATAGACAGGTTTACACGTTGGCCAGAAGTTATGCCGCTTCATGATATCAAAGCTGACACAGTGGCCAATGCTTTTGTCACTGGTTGGATTTCACATAGACAGAGGTAAACAATTCGAGGCATATTTGTTTAAAGAACTTTCACACCTGATTGGGTTTCAACACGTTCAGACGACTGCCTACAAACGGAATGGTCAAAAGATTCCACCGCACATTAAAGGCGGCGATCACCTACCATTCAAATAGTGATTGGGTCGAAGTTCTTTCATTGGATTATGCAGATTTTATTTCCCGTCTGCGAGATCATATTGGGAAACTTAAACCTACTTCCGTTATTCATCACGGCACAGCCTCAATCTTCGTAAGCAAAAATTTGTAAACGTCATCACAGGTTTTCTTACGCCAGGATGCCGTTCGTAAACCCTTGCAACCCCCATATGCTGGTCTATTTAAAGTTGTAGAACGTGGAGATAAATTTTATACACTCGACATAAAAGAAAAACTTACCACCGTCTCCATAGATAGGCTGAAGCCAGCGTGTATGCTCCAAGACTTAACGCCAAATTCATCCACTCCAGCGAAACTAGACCAGCTGGTGTCGCCTGTTAACCATATTATATAAGGGGCCACGACCGACGCGCCATAGCTTCATGTACTAGACGAGGAATGAAGTGGGATTCTGTAGAAGCTATTTGTGGTTAAATTTGTTTGAAAGTGGTCAAACAATTCCCCACACAACCCCAAACAAGAGGTTGCCCGTGTTGGTCCGGGCTCCTTTGCAGAATAGACCACCTGCCTTCCTACCAGGCAGCTCGTAAAAGGCAAGCATAGTCCTATCTTTACTAAGACCGCGAAATTCTACTAGGTAGTAAAGTTTCGCCCGGATTGGTACCACTGCCCTATCTAATCCTGCCGCTATGAAGTCCAATGCTTGCCGTTGACATTTTTCGGTTTGGAGGGGAAGGTAGCCGGTAAACTTACTGTTGTTCGAGGCCTAACATACCAGGATCAGGTTGGCAACGTACCATTACTACCTTTGGTGTCTCCAGATATCGTGAATTTCTTACCATCAGGAAATCCGTTTTCTTGTTTGCCTTCCATTATCATAAAAAACAGATTTAAATAAATAGTTACATCTCAACTGATTACATAAGGTAACTGGAGCACTGTCTTCGTTGCGGTGATTTCATATACACTGGTCCAGTATTATTTCCAACATTTGTGTGGCTATGGGAAGCCTTGTGGCCCCGGTTGTAGCTAATTTATGAATGGAGCACTTTGAAGAGAAGGCCCTAGCTACTGATCCTACGCTCATTACAGTTTAGAAAAGATGTCGATGCGATAGCCAGAAACAAGATTAAACAGGCTGAGTCCTATGTAGCCCACTTGAACGCCATTCATCCGAAGATGAAGTTTACTTGTGAACTGAAGCATGACAAGAAGTTATCATTTCTCGATATGTTAATCGAAGCTCGCACTGATGTTACTTTTAGTCATACGGTGTACAGAAAGCCAACGCATACTGACAGGTACCTAAACGGAACATCATATCACCACCCAAAACACCTAACGTCAGTAGTCAAAGCTTTGACGAAGCGGACCTACAATATTTGTTACCAAGACCAACTGAAAGAAGTTCTGAGATATGTTGCTGGTGTATTATGCCGAAACTGTCATGTGCGAAGATGGTGAATACAACGTCCAATCAAATCTCAACAAATAAAATAAAAACATTTAGTGAGTATCCCGTATAAATAATTCGAAATGTTAATAATACGCGACAATTTGAGTTTAAAATCATATAGTGCATAATTTAATTGTTTTTGACTATTTGATATTAACTTATTGGTAGTTTTGCTTGTATTTTAAAACATATTAAAACAATAATACATGGTCATTGATATTGGTAATATTATTTGTTTCATTGTACCTAACAGGAAATTTGATCCTGACACATCGGTTGTTACTAACACTGTCTCTTAACACAAAATTTAATCAAGGTTTATTTTGTCGTGAGTGCATTAATTAAAAAAAAATATTGAAAAACGCATCATTAAATTCATCAGGTGTCCATTAAATCGTCGTATGTTACCCTTGGGACAATGTAGCTGCACGTTACCCCCGACGGGCACCTCGACCTTCTGGTGGTCGGGCTGCTCCTCCGCTTCCGTCTCGGTAGGGGGCGCATTTTCCTCGCCGGCTACAACACACCATATTTTAATATAATTATTGTCAGCGTATCAGTTACCTACTTCGGACAGCAGTTTTTGTTACCTAAAATTTAAACATGACTTTCATACAAACTTTTTTGCCACTCTTGGAATTTAATTTTTGGTCAAATTTTTGTTTTGCCTTCTTTCAAGTGTACCTAATAGGCAGATATACGGTCAGACAGAAAGATAAATTTCGCATAATAATATGTGACATTATTTTGGGTTTGGTTAAAAAAAATTTTACAATCGAATACACTTTGCCAATTTTGAAAACAGATAGGTAGAATTCTGTTGTCGGATTTGAATCTTTCAAATTTGGAAAATAAGATCGAAATTGGTTCCATTATGTTACCAACCGAAAAAATAAAAGACAGGCTATAATTTATGCAAAAAAAAAAATGCAGAAGTTACGTTTATATGTAAATATTGGACTCTCTTTTTGGAGACTCTCTTGGGTGGATTCCTTGGATACACCACCTGTAAGGAAAATGAAGCTGCAGATGAACTGGCTAGAAGGGGCTCCGACGCTCTCCACAGGACCTGAACCAGTATGTGGGATTGCCAGAAGCACTTCTAGAAGTTTGCTTAAGATTTGCACCAGGCAAGAAAGCGTGTCCAACTGGCGGAAAACTGTAGGCCAACAGCACGTTAAAACATTTGTCTGGGGACTTTGCACTAAATTTACATCAATTGCAATGAACATACAACGAAAAGAGCTCAGCATCTTAGTCCGATCGTTAACAGGACACTGCAGACTCAATAGACATTTAAACGGAATGAGCCTAGCAGAAGAGCCTGATTGTAGAGCTTGCTTGGAAGCAGAGGAAACGGCAATACACATTCTCTGTGAGTGCCCAGCACTTAACCAAGAAAGAAGTAGGCTTCTGGGCGGGCACATATTTAACCCCCAAATTGATAAGTCCTAAGTGTACAGTTCCTAGTGACTGTCGGCCTTGCGGAACTTATGTAAGCTTAATGAAGAAGAGGCGTGATCAATAGATTTGTCAAGGTCGCAGTGATCCTCGGTATTCTTTGATCCATACTCTTTAATACTAATAATAAAAATGGGATATTCGATTTAAAAGATATTACGAATTTAAAAAATTTAATTAATAAAAATGTTTTTTTTTTCGGAAGATAAGTAGTGATTTCGAAATGGTACCGCATAAATTTTATCAACATCCCACTAGTGGTTTAAGTGATAGTTGATAATGTATTTATTTTATCTGTGTTCACGTTTTTTTAATTGACTAATGAGTTTTAGCGTCACTGTTTTCACAGCTTTAGAGATTGTTCAACTAGAGACAACATTATTTACATGGATTGGGCCATTCCCTGTTCCTGGGAGATCCCGGGAGGTTTGTTGATTAGAGGAGTTGTGCCCCTTTGCTCAGAGTTATGCGATGGGTAGAAAAAAAAATCTTGTGTTATGTAGGTATTGCCAGATAGGCACGCGTTAGGTGCCGTTACCAGATCAGTGTGACACCTAACGAGGTCTGTGAGGACGCCCGCGGTCGATGCACTGTCAGCACCGGGTTCGGTTTTGCTGTTTCAAAATTATGGACACAAAAAGCTTAGTATGCTTTATTTTCACAACTGAAAACCCGGTTGTTTTCAGTTGTTTCATAGATTTGATGGCGTTAAGATGGAACGAGCTATGTCCTGTCATTCTGGGATTAGTTGTATTGTTTTTCTGGTTTCGGTCTGGAGAATATTACAGTATTACAGTTGTGTGACGAGAAGCGGGAGATGTACCGAGCACGTTTAGGTAGTAGCCGATGGAGTAGTAGTCGGTGTCGGCCCAGCGTGCGCGGCAGCGGTACCAGCCGGCGTGCGCGGCGGACAGCGCTCCCCACCGCAGCGTGGCCGCCTCGCCGCTGCCCACCTCCTCCGCCGGCGACTCCGAGCTGCCAACAGACACAACAGTAAGGTTGTCTTTTTGCATTTACACTTGTACTGCTTATTTGAATAACTGTTGTTTTTGTTTAGTGAGTAAAATATTTAGTATTAGTATTGTTTGGCAGTCTTCTTATGTCTCGTGTGACCTTCATATTAGGATCGACTTAGCTTATACTCACAAAACACAAGGAAGACATAACACAAACGCAAAATAATTTAATTAGGCAGCATGGAAGATAATCTTATGGACATATAACACCTTTCGTTCCCAACGGGGGTTAAAAGAGAAACCCCAAACTTAACAAAGTAGCAAAGACACTTTGAAATCCAACTGATCAACTAAGCTTGCTCGGATAAGCTTTCATAAAAGCACCATACTTTAAAACCTTATTGCTTCCACTCTTCCAGCTGCTGGGAGCGGAGCTAATAGTTTTTGAAAAAAACTATAACCTAGTCGTAGCCTGCTGTACTTCCATACTAACATACTTGATATAATAGCAAAGAAAAGTATTTTATGAAACTTTTAAAAATAGAGTGTCCTAGCGTGTGTTTCGGAAATTCTGGAGATTTGTATAGGTATCAAGAGAATTTATTTAAGAGTATGTCACCTGACGCCACGCTCATGGCGCGTCCAGGCGGGGCGCGCGGGCGGGTTGGCGTCGACGTCGCAGCGCAGTGCTGCCGCGCCACCGGACACCAGTGACACGCCGAATCCCGGCCACCGGGAAATCACGAACGACGGCGGATCTGATGGAGGCACACGTTGGAATTTTATTTGTCTTTTTAAGGAAGCCAATGTGGATGACGTTCATTGATTTTGACTAGTTGAAACGTATAGCTTAGGATTGGCAGTGAAGTATCGAAGGTTGGATTTCAAAGACCATACCTACTATAGCGCAGCCATACCAAATATACTAATTTACACCGGTCGTAAGTGCAGTGGAATTATTTTAATGGTAGATAGAGGTCAGCGAACAAGCACAATAGTTCCCTAAAGGTGAGAGACAACCGTCATGGCTTACACTTGTAGCCGGAATGTTGGGCCGCTTTCCTTAAAAATATAAGGCACATGCAACTTACAATTATTACGGCGTATACAGCACCAACACTGTTACTAGGGTATTATGTACCTCAACCCTCAATGCAATAAAAATGTCAATGAAACTGCTTTCCGGCCGTCTCTTACTATTTTTAAACTTCCTAACGTCCTAGATTTGTAACAGTGAAAAAACTTAAACATCAAGACGAGCAACTTTAGTCATCACCACCGACGCGATGTCGCAGGAAGTATACTACGACTTACAAGTAACGTGTATCTCGAGCTTGGCGCCGAGCTCGGGCGAGGTGCCGTCGGGCCGCCGCTGCCGCGCGCCGCACCGCAGCGTGGCGTTGTGCAGCTCGCGAGCCGCGCGGAACTCTACGCGGGACCAGCGGACGCCCTCTGGATTATTATAATACACGTACATTACCATTTTCAATCTAAATCGCTGAAACTTAATTTAGCACTATACAAAAGTAGTAATCCATTAATAATTGGTTGATTGTGAGGAGAAGGAAAAGTGCACTATAATTATTAAATTATATTAATTAATATATTTCGACGTATCACGATCTCTAGCGGAAGACCGCCCTCAGAAATCTCTATCAGTCATGTTTTGCAATGCCGTACTGGTGTATAAAGTTCGCATGCGGCGTTTACCAGCACTTGTGCTATGTTATGAAATAAGTGTAATTGAAACAGGCATTAAAAGTAAGTCTGGTCTTAGAAAGAGCATGGTCCCCTGTAATTCATACTTAGAAACTACCTACAAAAGGTGTTTATTTTTTATGAGAACCTCTGTACTGTAAAGCTTGATTCATTGTAACTATAAAATATTAATATTTAATAACAGATGGTAGGTTTGGTTGCTTTAATTTACGATTATTGAGATGATAGAAAACTTATTTTATCAGGTTGTTTCCATCCTACGTACATGGTCATCACATACCATTTAAATGTCAAATGTTAAAATTTTAGAACAAACTAAAAATTGTGTGTAATATGTTACTAAATAATTTTATCAAAAGATATAAAATATCACAAACAGGCCACAAAACAATTTTAACAATCAAAATATTATTAAAGTCAATAGTAAAAGTATATTTTGGACCTCCTCGTTGGTCGAGTGACGAGTGGCTAGCGTAAACGACTAACTACGCCAACCTACCGCGAGGCGCGGGTTGGATTCTCGACAGGGGTAGTCATTTATGCCATGGGTCTGGACCGAGAAATGTAGACATATAAATGATCATCACACCCACGCAGGTGTTTTATTTAATTTATTCTGGTATCTATTTAAGTATTCTATGTATTAGAATCGCTGACAAACACCCATAACAAAAACATACAATTTGCTTTATTTGAGACTAGATTCAATTTGAGGGATCCAGGGGTTTATTTATTATTAATAAATTGCCAAAATTTATTATACTTTCATGTGAAAGTTATTGTTATCATTCAAAAATTAGTGGAATAAAATATAAAAATGCAAATATCTGAACTAGTAGATAAATTTTCGAAATATATTTTTAATGCCAATACTAAAAGAACTTTATCATATGATTGATACGTGAAGCAAAAACTTTAAGCCATTTTTTTATGAAAATTAAAGGAGTATTCAATTCGGCACATTTACAGTTTATGTGTAGAAGAAGTGTTAAACACTCGAGAACCTTTCTTCCCCAGCGGTTGTCAGTTTTGTGAGCAATGTAGTCTGCCAATTGCCGCTTCAGCTTATTGACTCTCTGGACTATGTCGGTTACTTTCGTTATCTTGCGGATCACCGAATTGCGGATCATATCACACAGAGAAACACCTTGTGTCTGGCCAACAGACAAATCCCTAGCGAACACCTTGGATCCCTCTTGACGCTCGATAACGTCTATAATACGAGACGTATTAAAGGTGAGCAGCTCTGTTCGCAACGCCTTAGAGTCTTGTCTGTTTAGTTCCCTGTACTTTTGAAGACTGCAACTGCATTTCATTCGGTTTGCCCATGAGTTTTCTAGTTATTTTCTTGCTTCGGGTCTTAAAGAATTTTGACACGGCCTCTTAGATAGCTTGAACAAACCAATGGGTTTGTGCAAGCTGGTTAATGGTTCAAATCGTCCGTTGATTCACATTATGCCAGGCATCCGAAGCGATTTTGAAGTTCAAGTAAAAGTAGAAAGTTTTCGGGATTTTGGTATTAGACTGGGGTCGGACTAAGCGTAGACCTCATTAGCCGTGATGATATTCATTTATGTGCCTCTTTCCATCCGAAGATCACTGCCGGTTTTCTGCCTATTGATCACAAAGACATCATTGAATATGTGGCGTCTGGTAGACAAAATAAAGTCTTTCTCGTTTCTTGTCGACGCATCTGGGCTAATCCAGGTCCATTTACGATGTAGCTTCTTACTAAAGAAGGAATTCATCATAAAGAGTCCTTCCTTGTCCAGGAATTCAGCCAAAAGTTGGCTCCTTGGTTTACGCCTGCTAACACCAAAATGCCCCACTTTCAGCTCATCGCTCATATTATCTCTCTAATAAGTCGCCCATCACAACCGTGTAGTGCGTTTTGGAGGTATGAATGGCTTTCGAGATGTTTTCGTACATCGCCTCCACATCGTCGTCAGAGTGCGCCGAAGTCGAAGCGCATACCTGTATGAGCAGCGAATCACCATCATCATCATCATCAGCAAGAGGACGTCCACTGCTGGACATAGGCCTCCCCCAAAGAGCGCTACAAGTCACGGTCACCAGCCGCTTGCATCCACTGCCGGCTCCCCGCGACTTTGACCATGACTTGACTTGAACATGACTTTCGTCTTATCCAAGTTCATCTTAAGACCCACCTGTTGGGAAATTCTATCGAGGTCACCGAGCATCTTGTTCAAGTTTTCAAGCGATTCCGCCATGACCACAATATCATCTGCGAATCGAAGATGAGTGATATACTCGCCGTTGATATTGATGCCGAGTCTTTTCCAGTCCAGAAGCTTTAAGACATCTTCCAGTGCAGCAGTGAACAGTTTTGGAGAAATAACATCTCCCTGTCTCACACCTTTCTGCAACTGGATCGGTTTCGAGCTCTGATTCTGTAATAGGACCGACATAGTGGCTTTTACGTACAAACACCTCAACACTTCGATGTATCGATAGTCGATGCGGCACCGCTGTCATGACACATACTAAATCTATGGTCATGACTGATACTGCTCATGTCTCAACCGAATCAAAGGTTTTCTCATAGTCCACAAACGCTAGACATAACGGCCGATTATACTCCTCGATCTTCTGTATAATGTGGCGCAGCGTATGAATGTGGTCCACGGTGCTAAAGCCCTTACAGAACCCGGCTTATACGGGAGGTTGGAAATCATCTAACCTGCGTGATATTCGGTTCGTGATGCCCTTTGAAAACAACTTGTAAACGTGACTTAGAAGTGAGTCTATAATTTTTCAATATCGTTTTATCAGCTTTATTGAAAAAGAGAACCACCACACCTCTGGTCCACGCTTCTGGAACACTGCCTTCGAGGATGACAGAAATAAAGAGCTTCTAAAGGACCTTAAGTCCTAATAAGTCCTAAGTGTAATTTCCACGCTTGGAGGATGGGTTGGGGATCAACAGTAGGGTGGAAGTTTTTACACGAACGCTGCTGCCCGTCCTGCGTTAGCAATTTACTTCCACCCATCTATGAACGGTTTGAACGGCGTTTGTCGGTTGACCGATTGCACTGGTGGTACATTCCACACAGCGGGCGATGGGGTCGTCACTTCCCTACGCCATTGTACATACAAACATCACACAAACTATCATGCATTTGACACACACAAAAAAAAATATTGAAATAGATAAAAGATCACAGTAGGCGTACAATCTATATTCATAATGTTTGGAAATAAAGTAGTTGGTCTTGATAAATGAATATGGCGTTGTTACCCAAAAAATAATTCTCAATAGAATCGTACTATCTATCTGTGGACATTGTATTTTAATAATTGAGGCTGCTAAAACCAGATTAGCCTATCTACAAGTTACAGTATGAGTTACAGTATGGAGGAAAGTAAAAATATGTAATTTTAAAATTGATTTGATTTGTGCTGTCATCTGTTTCAAGATAATGTAAACAATTTTAGGTCGCTATGGTCTTGACGAATAACATGTTTATATTAGGAAAATCCACTTAAGTCAAAAAATATTAAAATACAGTTAGGTTAGGCCACTCTGGTTCTAGCCGCTTCAATTTATATTGAGTAGAAATTATGTTGGCGATTGGCGATAGGCTTGCCATCTATCACATTGTAGGACTTAGTGTCTTCGGCTAGTCGTAGGTGCCTTAGTTGTGCCTCTTCCTACCTCTTCATGGAAATGGGCGTGAAGATACTTACTTAGAAATTATAATCAAAATTTATTTTCGACCCCGAACGACCACTATTAATAATTAATAAGTAACCAAAAGTATAGTTAACTTTAGGTAAATAGATAGGAATTATTATTTATCTCTCGATTGAAATTGCTACTATCAACTTACTAACGTAGTGCTACTCAGTTGGCTTATAAATAGGAAAATGTAATAAAACGAAAGAAAGAAATTTATTTACTTTTCACCAACGTATATTTTTACATTGTGGTGTGCAAATCTTACATCTCAATTTATGATAAAAAAAAATAACATCCGAGCGAAGCTCGAACAGACAGCTAGTTAGATTATAGTTTAATATTTCTAGTGCACAGCATTCCAAATAGTAAGGTGAGTGTATTTGTAAATCAAAAGTTTTATAGTGAAGATCTTTACTAACTACATAGTAACTAATATGCACGTGCCACCCGACGCTGATTTCTGCATGAAAATAAGCGGCTGTATTATATCCTCCAAGTTTAATTATTTTTCACAAGGTACCTTGTTTTAAAACTGATCCGGAGAAAAAGATGATATCTATTTTGCCTCGTGAGCTTCTGAGCTCGCTACTAGCAGCTTGAAGAAAATCACATTTGGTCAATGCTCAATTTACATAATGTAATTATTTAAATTTATTCTCGAAAATACTTATTATATATATATATATATATGTGTGTATAAGCTTTGTGTTGACATCGACATTGACGTTTGTGAAGAGCATCGAATTCTGGCCTCTAAGCGTCTAAGTCAATCATTTAATTTATTTTACATAAGAGCAGAGAAGAATGGTTTTGTTCATGTAATAAACATTGTAAAATAGGACTACTAAAGTTATAAGTAAAGCATGAACATAATTGTCGATTCTCTATTATAGGTTAGTTTTTCTTTAATTTTATTAGATTGTAAAACGTATTTTTTGTTTTAATAAATAAATTCTCTATTATAGACGCATCACATTGTGTTTTTGCTGAGAAAACCTCCAACAGATATTATAAATCGATAATTCGTATACATGTGGAAGAAATATAACTGTATACCTACATGATGGAGAAGTTAAAATTTGAATTTATTATAAAAGCGAAACCGGAGGACAACAAAACTAATATTTACGCCATAACCTCTATCACGGACACACAAAACCAAACTTTTGTAGTGCCTAAAGAGTATCAACCAGTCCATTTACACAAAGAAATATTAAAACATGAAATATTTGATAAAATAAAGAAATCTCTCCAAAAAAGGCATGATAAGCGACAAGTTTGCATAACATTAACTAAGGAAATGAAATCAACATATTTAGATAATGACAACATACGATTTGATGGCTTTTTTCTCGAAAAATTAGAACATAGTCATGAGTCAACAATGGAAACAACATTGCTAAAAAAACAGAAAATAAGATGAAACTGTTTGCAGAATTCTCTATAGAGAAGTTTTCAAGAAGTACTACAAATGTTATACAATGGTTAAATACTTTTGAAAGTAAATGTGCACGTTTACAGATAGATACAGATATACAAAAAATTGAAATTCTAAGATTACTATTGGACGATACTTGCATAGATTGGTACACCTCAATGATTATCAAACATACTATAGATTCAAATTGGTCTTTGTGGAAGGGAAGTTTGAGTGAAACATTCGCTGATAAAGGCTGGTCACCAATCAGGTATGCTATTAATTTTAAATATATACAAGGATCACTACTAGAATATGATCTAAAAAAACAGAGACTATTACTCGAAATAAATAAATTGATAGATACACCTACATTGATCTATTTGATGGCTGTTGGCCTACCAAACTTCATAATGGATAGAATAGACAGAGAAAGTCTTAAAGAAGTAAATGACTTATTTAACTGCATAAGAGGACTAGAAAATTTAACAAGGAAAAGTGACATAAAGAAAAACTTAAGCACTGGAAATAAATACACTAAACAAGAAATTAAACCAATTGAAAAGAAGACATGCAGGATTTGTGAGAGTAAAGGAAAATTAAATAGGTTTCACCTGGAGAATGTTTGCTGGTACAACTATGAAAAGAAAACAGCTGATGATAGAAACTATAATTTCAATTCGATATTCAAAGTTGAACTGAGTAATGAAGATCCAAAAAATTGAATTTTCCTCCACTAATTGAGATTAAGGTGATATTGAATAATACATTAGAAGCCAAAGGGCTGTATGACCCTGGTTCACGAATAACATTAATAAATTCAAAATTAGTACAGGTAACAAATATGAAACCGAATTATAGGTGTAACACAATAAAAACAATAAGTGGAGGGGGAAAAACTAAAGGATTAATTACACTAGATGCAGAATTATTAAACAGGAAGATTAAAATAAATGCATTTATCTTTGAAAATGAAAATTTTGAGTATGATCTTATACTGAGATTAGATTCAATACATAAATTTGGATTGACTCATGATGAGAATTTAAATATCCAAATGCAAAAAATTGATAATTTCAAAAGAAGTATAAAAAATATGTTTGAAGAGAAACGAATTGAAATATGGAAAAAAATATAGAAAAAAAAAGAATATGCAGTAAACTTTAATGAAGGTATAGATACAAAAAAATTTAGCACAGACACAGAACATCTAAATACTGAAAAAAGAAAACAGATTAATATATTATTGGATAGTGATACTGATATTTTTACGAAAAATAAATATGATACTGGAAAAGTGAAGAAATATGAAGCTTGTATAGATTTGCAAGTTGAAAAATATTGTTATAAAAGACCATATAGATGTTCAGTCAATGACAAGACAGAAATAGAAAATCAAATCTTACAACTTTTAAAACATTAATTGATCGAGGAATCTTACAGTCCATTTGCAGCACCTGTTACCTTAGCTTTTAAAAGGGATGAAGGAAAAAAAGCAGATTATGCATAGACTTCAGAGACCTAAATAAAATAATTATACCTCAATCACAACCATTTCCGCTCATAGAAGACTTGATAACAAAAACAATAAATTGTAATTACTTTACAACGCTAGATATAAATTCAGCCTTTTGGTCGATCCCATTGAAGATTACAGACCGATACAAAACAGGTTTTGTAACTCAAGAAGGTCATTACCAATGGACCTGTTTACCATTTGGACTTAAAACATCACCAGCAATATTTCAACGTATTTTGGGAAATATTATAAGAAAAAATGGCCTCACTGGATTCGCAGTGAATTTTATCGATGATATATTGGTATTCTCAAAGACATTTAATGAGCATATTACACACTTAAAAAAATTGATGGATGCTATTCAAGAAGAAGGATTCAGGCTAAAATTCACAAAATGTAAGTTTGCAAGTGATTCTGTAAAATATTTAGGCCATATACTACGAAATAATACGATCACACCACTTAAAGATAAAAGATTTCCCTGCTCCTCAAAACAGAAAACAAATAAGACAATTTTTAGGAAAAAATATTTTTTATGGAAAATACATTCCAAACGTATCAATAATACTTGATCCTTTGCATACATTGCTGAGAAAAGATCAAAAATTTAATTGGACAGAACAGTGTGAGGATGCATTTCAGAAAATAAAAAAATATCTATGTTCCAAACCAATACTAGCCATTTATGATCCCAAAGCACCAATGTTTATATATACAGATGCCAGTGTCATTGGAATAGGAGCAGTTTTGAAACAAATTCAGCACAATGGTGAAGAAAAATCAGTGGCGTATTTTTCAAAAAAATTAAATGAATCACAAAAAAGTAAAAAAGCTATAAAAGAGAGCATTAAATTTTGGCAACATTGGTTGATTGGAAACTATTTTACTAACTATACAGATCACAAACCTTTAGAGAAATTAAACATCATAAACCAATCTGACGATGAATTGGGCGATATGTTGCACTATCTGTCACAATATAATTGCGAAATAAAATATTTTCAAGGAAAAAATAATACAGAAGCAGATTGTCTCAGTAGAAATCCAATGTCAGACATTGATGCAAACCATGAAGATAACTTAAAAACAGTAAATATTATTGATATTCATGACATAAAATACGATCAAGCACAAAATCCGGAAATAAAAAAACTAGGAAAGAACATTATTTTAGAAAAAGGAATTTATTATAAAAAAAGTGGAAAAAACAAAAGAAAAATTATTCTGAGTGAAGATTACAGTAATAGAAAAGATACATGAAAAATATTATCATACCGGAATAACTCAAACAGGATCTAAAATAAAATCATTTTATACTGCACCAAATCTCTCAGAAAACATTAAAATATATGCAAAAACTGTGAGGTATGTATAAAAAATAAGACGAGGTTAAATAGAAAATATGGCTTTATGTCACAATTAGGCCCAAACTTTTCCAAACAATGTCACTGATTTGGTGGTCAAAGATCAACAAAACGATATTTACATCTACTAGTGGACCACTTTACTAGATATACATATATTCTCTGTTTCAAGAATCAACATGCTCGAGATTTCATAAAACTTATAGAAAAGATTCCTAAAGAAGAAACCATAGAGATCTTACTCTCTGATCAATATCCAGCTTTCAATTCAATAGAATTCAAAGATTACCTTAGAAACAGAAACATTCAATTAATACTAACAGCTGTAGACACTCCATTCTCTAACGGCTTAAATGAAAGACTAAACCAGACTATTGTTAAGAAAATAAGATGCAAAATGAATCAATCAAATAAAAAAAGCAATTGGTCAAAAATAGCAGACGAATGTAGAAATAGATACAATGAAACAAACCATTCTGTAACAGGATTTTCTCCTAAATATTTATTGTCTGGTGAATGTACAGACTTGTTACCACCAGAATTAAAGGAAAAACAGTTCTTACCAACAAAATTGGAAGAAGACAGAAAGATAGCATTTTAAAGGTCAATAAAATCACATGAATACAATAAAACTTTATTTGCTAAGAATCGAGTACAACATGATTTTAAAAAGGAGATAAGGTTTATGTTGACTACGGGAACAAATTAAATAAAAAGAAGATGGATGAAATTATAATTGGTCCCTTTGTAATAGAAAAAAAATATCAGATTCAATTTTTAAAATTAACACCGGTCGTGGAGCAAGATCAACTGGATTATATCATGTCACAAAGCTATAGGAATGAGCTTAGTAATTAAAATATTTTGCAACATTATTTCCCTCAGTGGAAAAATATTGCACTTTGAAGGGGGGAGATGTAAGCTTTGTGTTGACATCGACATTGACGTTTGTGAAGAGCATCGAATTCTGCCCTTAGGCACAAATGTCAGAAAAAAAGATAAAAAGTGTCTAAGTCAAACATTTAATTTAATTTACATAAAAATAAAATTTGATTTATATAAATAAGAGCAGGGAAGAGTGGTTTTGTTCATGTAATTAACATTGTAAAATAGGACTACTAAAGTTATAAGTAAAGCATGAACATAATTGTCGTTTCTCTATTATAGGTTAGTTTTTCTTTAATTTTATTAGATTGTAAAACGTATTTTTTGTTTTAATAAATAAATTCTCTATTATAGACGCATCACATTGTGTTTTTGCTGAGAAAACCTCCAACAGATATTATATATATTTAAAGTTATTACTTAGTTTTGGTTTAAAATAATAAGGCACGGTACCCTTTTTAATGTTAATGCCGAAGGCACTAAGTAAATTGTATAAAAGTAAATCTGCAATTTATTATTTTAATATTTTTTTATCTACACATGATAAAATGTATTTAATTTAAATCCCTATAGCTATAAATTTGCATGTCATATTGTGACACAGAACACTTTGTTTTACCTTTACAGATTTACTTTTATACAATTTACTTAGTTTCTTCAGCTAGTCGTAAGTAGCGGTTTCGGATAGAGTTCTGAGAAACATTGCCTCTGAAAGTCGTAAATAAGTTGATATGTACAACCGCATATTTATTAACTCCAAACTCCATAAATAGTGACAACACGTCTGATCTATTTGACGCAAACAATTTGAGATTACTCACATACAAAACATGACAAATTGTCTCATTGTCCACAACGCAACTGATAGCTTAGCTTTAAGTCCTCTAATAATGTACTCAAAGTATTTAAAGACACATAAAACCACCATAGACTAGAGCTACCACCCTAGAAAATGTCCCGCTCAATCTTTAAGGGTTAGGAAGTGCAAAGACTTCTTACACCTCCTAAAAGACAAAGAGCCATGATCCACTGCAGTATACATGAAACGAGGAACGAACTTAGAACTGTATCAACTTTTAACAGTTCCAACACTCGTCGCAACCATGCATGCGGTATAAAATCGTAAGTTTGTCAAACAAACCAAGTTCAATCCAGGTGGTGGAAGGACCCTTTTGACTTCGGCAAGCCTGTTGGTTACAATCTATGTCAATGAGGAGTAGCTTTTTAGTACCACGAGACCTAATCTTACATCCATTTTATTTAGTGTAAGTAATTTATATAGTGTAGGTAGGCACATAATTGGTCTCAAGTTCTTAGGATCCGTGCTTCTGCTGGGTTTATGAAGCAAAAGGGTGATTTTTATTGTCATACAAGATGCGGAGGTTTCGATTTGATGATCTCCCGAAATTAAGCAGCTAAACGCGCGTGGGAAGAATGCAACCATATCACCCAAAAACTATGCGATCCGTCTGCTCAAGGGCTTTTTCAATTTTGGGTCACATGAACGACGTACACAACGTCATCAAATTCAATAGCAACAGTCACTCGTCATCTATATGAGCCACGGGTACGGACCAAAAACTTCAACAAAACGTAGTCATTACATAAATTATATTTTTTTAGACATTTCATCCATATTTTCGGTTCTCGGATGGATTAGTTATAAAAAAACATAAGAAAATGCGTAGAAATAGTAACTTCAGAATGAAGCTGTTCAAGCAGAGAATCATCCAACACGTGATTCCGCACCTGATCCGATAGTCGTTGTATAGATACGCTCAAACCTAGTTCAAATTACAAAGACAACATACGGGAACGATATACGATAAAGTTGGTTCACACCACTCGCATGACGTTGCCATTAAATAGATGAAGTCCGCTTTATGCGGTGCACTGAACCCCTGTCAGCGGGGGCCGGGTGCGGGACCGATGAATCAAGCGCGAGTGCGGATACCTCCCTCGGAGCGGCACAGGTCTCACTACTTTCCCTCGAGATTCTTATGTTTAAGCGTGAGAGTCTCTGCCAGACATTGTCAATTTATACTACGAGCTGGTCCCATCCCAGTTATGAAAGCGAGAGCTCAGTGTGTCAGGTAAAGCAAGAAAGTTAATGTGGTCAAAATGAAAGCACTACTGAAAATTTATTGCGTTGCGCTCGCTGACTGTATTCGTAATAGTGAGATCTGAAAAAGGGTTGGTTTAAAAGAAAATGTTTTGGTTAAAAACAAGAAAAAGTAATTGGTTTATTCATGTGGATAGAAAAGTAGATGAAATGTTGACGAAACAAATATAGAATGCGAATGTGGATGTGGAATGTAGGTACTCTCAGAGAACAAGGTTGACATTTTACGATCAAATTGATCGGATTTTATCCGAGCTTCGATGTCAACAGTTTCTGAAATCGGTGTAAATGAATAAAAAGTGTGATGAGTGTGGAAGAAGCTAATTGATTCTGTTAGTATCATCACATTGGACACTCGATACTCTCTACCTAACACCTAAGGTACTTGGCGTGATGTTAAGTAAGTAAGCAAGTAGAAAACTTCTACAATGCCTTTTTATTTTATATAAGCAAAAGTATATATATTTAAATAAATGTCGCGCATCTGATTGTTCTTGCTAAAATATTTATATATAAAAACAGAGACAAACGAGCAAATGGGTCATATTCGCATTAGTATTTTATAGTATTACATACTACATATTATAATATCAGAGGCAACAGAGGATCAGTGAGGCCAATTTTCATCTCTGAAAATCTCCATCCGCAAATGAAAAAACGTCACTATCTGTCGCGAGTTCTTGGGAGTAGTAACGGGTAAAAGTATTGTTGGACTACTGGAGGTAAAATCTTTGTGCGTGAAAAAACATGGTTTGCCTTATCACCTTGTTAAAGACAAACATGAATTCTTACTACTTACCTAAAAATTGTGAAATGACCATTTATGCTCGTACTTTAGTTAGTCAATCCTTAATACTAGTTGTTTATTTCCAACGTCATGTCAGTGTTGTTTATATGTCACCAATTTATTCTTTAGAATATTTGTTGATTACCTTAGATTTAATAACGGATAACAATTATTAACAAACTAATTAAGAATTAGATCATTTATCATTTTCGCAATCCTTCATATGTTCCCCCGAAAACTGTATTTAAAATTCTTAAAAAAATGTTTCAAATAAATATACGCAAAATTGGAAGTTGGAATTGGGAGTTGGAAGAAGAAGAATTGGAAGATTTATTTTTATTAATAAAATATCCGCAGTTGTTAAAGCTAATAACCATGTTTCAAATGTACCTAGCAGAAAAAAATTCAAACTATGGATTACTCCTGAGCTTTTACGGTGTATTCGTCACAGGTTATCCCTGTTCATACATAAATACATACATATCTTCACGCCAAGTCCCTTACGAGGTAGGCAGAGAGTATCGAGTGCCAGAACTCACGATCCTGACAAACCTGTCTTGCTTCCTTCACATTCATAACCCTTTTCATACAAACACGCCGGTTTCAGAGACTCTTGACACCACCCTCGGATAATATCCGATTGATCTGATCGTGAAATGTCAGCCTTGGTCTCCCCGGATACCTACATCCATCCACATCCCTGTTCATACTTTATATAAAAACAAACTCCAGCCTCACAATGAAGCGTTAAGCTGAAAATGTAATTGCTATAAAAAAATGAAATAATATAAAATTAAGTAATTTATAATTTAAATCTGAAAGTGAAAAGAAAACTCGAGCAACCACAGTTTGAAAAAAATAAAAATAATCCAAACAAGACTTGGGAGTTGATAAAAAAATTGGCAAATCTTAATAAACCAATGATTTGTTCTAAAGGTGTGGAAACTGTGTTAAAGGTTGGGACAGCACTCCAACGGCTCTTATTAAAGATGTAAGACACATATTAACTCCAGTCTTAAATCATGTGTTTAATTTACTTCTATCCACGGGGACCTTACCTTCTGTCTTCAAGAAAGCCGTAGTTTCTTGAAGGGCGTTCTTCCTAATTTTAAGGGCGGGGAAAAGGATAGTTTCAATGATTATAGACCAATCTCTGTATTAAGTACTTTATCTAATTTTTTTAAAAAAATCCATAACAAACGTCTCATTAATTATCTTAGAAATATTGTCGAAACTAATCAATTTCTACATAACGATTTCGACAAAATAAGAAATAAAGATTTCGACAAAATAAATCAACCGAAGACGCAGTCTTGGAATTGACTACTGCAATGAAAAAACATAAATTCTAAACTTAAATCTCAATGTATTTTCCTAGATCTTTCTAAAACATTTGATACTTTCTCTATTCCCATCCCACTTAATAAACTGTTACACTGTGGAATACGTGGTGTAGCATTAAAAATATTTGAAGAGTACCTCCGGGATCGTTCGCAATATGTTGTCATTGATGACATCTTAAGTGATGAAGAGCCCATCTCTAATGGCATTTCACAGGGTAGCATTCTAGGTCATACTCTATTTCTAATATATATAAATGAGCTGTGTTTACTCTCTTTTGAAAACTGTAAAATTGTTTCGTATGCTGATGACACTGCATTGGTAGTTCATGGCTAATTCTGGAAGGAAGCTCGTTAGAATGCGAAATTAACACTGGGGGATATCATTAATTGGCTTAATGTGAACCTCTTAACTTTGAATTTAAGTAAAACTCAATTTACAACTTTTAGTCCAGGTGTGGCCTCCGAACCTAATTCATCCTATACCTTATTGGCTCACAAGTGTGGTGGCTCTATAAGACAACAGTGCAACTGTATCGCTATTAAACGTACCAAGTCAGTTAATAGATAATATCTTGTCACATAATAGTCATGTGAATATGATGGAAGGCCTGATTAGAAAATTATTTTTTGTTTTTCGTAAACTAAAGGGAACTGATGATTTTGAAACATTGAAAACAGTGTATTTTGCCCTGGTACACTCTTTGTTAAGTTAGAAAAGGCACAAAAGACTATATTAAAAGTTATGACGTTTAAACCAATAATTAATCCCACTAGTAAGTTTTTTTTACATTTGGTGTTTATATTACATATTATATATACATACAATTTATATTACAATATCAAAACGAATCACGAATATGAATTAGCGAATTGCAAAACATTATAGTTGCATGCGGCAAACCAAAGTTATTCTCTTTGGAAATTCGGCATTTGAAGATAGCATTTAGGTAAACAATAGTGTGGCTCTCTTGCAGATCATGACAAAATTCGACAGACATTGCTATATTGCAGAGACAGTTAGTATGATGATAAACTTTGAATTGCCTTTTTGTGATGGTCCTTTTCAGGCTTTAAAATATTCTTTCTTTAATAGCAAGCTGTCAAAGTGGGGCAAAATCCAAATAAATTTGAAATATGGGTGACGATTGCCATAGATTTGTAAACTTTTGCACTGATAGTGGAGCGCCGTAAGACAGTTTCACAGCGCTCCTATTCTTCGTACACCTAAAAATCCAATGGCGACAACTGAAAAAACAATAATGACATCAAACTTACCGATGGAAGAATTAGTGGGGTGAATACGCAAGTACGGCCTATGATCCAGCGTAGGTTCGAGAGCCAAAAGACGCCAGGTAAGATCCGGTGGAGGAACTCCGCCTATGAATTGACAATATCTTAGTACATTTGTAACTTATTTAGAGTTATTAATAACTAGAATACGCAAATGAACTTGGCTCTTTACTTGTGTAAACTAATCCAAGGATGATGTGTTGTTGATGTTTGTACATTAGAGTTCAACACATGTATTATTAAGTATTTATCCAAATTGAATAAAATTAATCTGAATTTTACATTTTTATTTATCCATCTTTATAAAACTAACAAAACGTTAAAAACGCAACTGTACAATATCTCTCTTGTTCAGTATGTGCTTGAATAGTGTACCCCAATCTGACGATGGGCAGCAAAAACTAGGATCTTGGAATTAGAAAGCCCTCTTAAGATCACTGCTAAAAGCTGTGTCATTTAAGATTTCTCAAATTTAGTATAAACTATGTGATCTTCTTGCCGTAAGTAAATTATACGAGTATATTCGGAAGATGGTTTTAAAACTACACATAGCGTTATTGGTGGTGATTCTGCTGTTAACAAACTAAACGTATTTTAAACGCATGCTACCCTTTTTAAATCAAACAAAAAGAAAAGTGATGAAATATTTTAGACATGTCAGATTTGTCCAGATATATCAAGTTGTGATGTTTTTAAATCAACATTTTCAGAGCGATAGATTAAACGTCATTAAAACTATCGTAAGAGTTTTGGTTGATGTGTAGTGCTGGAACAAGTGAATGAAATTGTATATCTTGGTTGTGCTTTTAGCATGGATGTAAGGCTTTTAGCTTATTCCAACGTTATTGTATGGAAGCGAGAGTTGGGTATGTCAGAAAAAGCATGAAAGTAGGTTAAATGAGGTCGAAATGAGAGCACTACGGAACCGCTGACCGCATTTGTAACAGTGAGATCCGAAAAAGAGTAGGATTGAAAGAAAGTATTGGTGTTAAAATGCGAAAGGGCATGCTCCGCTGGTTCGGTCATGTGGAAAGAATGACAGATGAAAGATTGACAAAGCAGATATACAATGCGAATGTGGATGGATGTAGGTACCCGGGGAGACCAAGGCTGACATTTCACGATCAGATCAATCGGATATTATCTGAGGGTAGTGTCAAGAGTCTCCGAAACCGGCGTGTTTGTATGAAAGGGGGAAAAAAATTGTTTGTATGAAACAAAATCAACACCCATGTACAATTTTAGGAACCTAGTTGGGCGAAGAAAACATAACGTTGCTGCAGTCTCAAGTACTAGAACCATGTTAACACACATACACGCATACTCTAATTTTAAAACTTCGGCGAACGCAGAAGTCTCTAACCTTCGGCGACGCAGCGTACTTCGAGTTCGGAGCGGTCCCGAACAGGTACCCAGGTATTGCCAGCATCCAATCTGCGGCCGTCCACTGCGAGGTACACCGAGCGCACTTGCTCTACACAGAAAAATATTTTTTTGTCTAGCAATATTATATTTTATGGCAGATTCTTCAACTGGCTGAAATTTTAAACAACACGTAATAAATTATAGAAGAGTATTTAAACAATAATTCGTGGTAATTCTGCTGGGCACTAATTAAACATGTTAGAGACGAATGTTATTTTTTTCAAATGAAACAAAATCAAAGGAGGTGGAACATTTTATACAGATTAGTCAGGATAATATTTAAAAAACGTTGATACATTTTAACAAATTAGTTTTGTGTCATGATTAACAGTTTGGTTTTACAAGGCGTAGATCAACTGTTCTGTTTGCTCAAGGGATTAGTACTGTTAGTTCGACGAAGAAACGAGTCTAGAAGAAGAGTGATCTATCTTTGGTAAGAACCAATAATAAATACAACGTCCTCAAATGTTAACGTATATCAGGTATAGAACAACCTAGTTCTGACAAGTCCCATCCATCTGCCAACGTGATGACGTGAACATAGCGATTCCAGATGTTGACAAAAGCAGATGTAATCTCCAAAATTTCATTGGAGTTATTTTTTACAAAACTGACGACATTTATTTCAAAGTTGGCACGGAACATGATTAATTGATTGATTGATTGAAATTTTACTAGGTGGTAGAGTTTAGTAGCGACTCGTCCGGATTGGTACCACCGCCTTACCTATTACTGCCGCCATAACGTCATAACGTGTTCCGGTTCGGAGGGTAAGGTAGCCGGTAAACTTACTTTTGCTCGAGGCCTAACATCCCGGCTTCAGGTTGGCAACGCACCATTACCACCTTTGGTGTTTCTAGGTGGCGTGAAATTCTTAACATCAGGAAATCCGTCTGCTTGTTTGCCTTCCCGTATCATAAAAAAAAAATTCGTAAATTGTGTAGCTATATTGCAGCTTTTTTTTGATTATTTATAATTCTTTTCAGAGCATCTTTTATAGCGTATCAGCCTTTAATGATATTTTAAAGTAAAATTTTATCAGATCAGAATTCCACGTTTGCAATCAAGTTTTTTTTAGAGGTAGCAAGTATAAATAAGTTCTCGAAATTTTCATTAAGGACTGGATTAATGAGATTTGCAGTCGGATCGAGCCAGCTTTTCTTGAAATAAAGCTGTAACGGATATTGTTCCTCATGCAGATGTGAGTGGTAGAAAAGCAAAGTTATTTTGCACTTCGCGGGACCACTAACTTGCAAAAATAAATAACGATTTGAATATAATAATTGAATAGTATTCAAAAAAATGTTTTTCGTATAGTATGCTTGTTTGTAATAAAAAACAACACTTCTTTATTTGTTTCAATATTACTGTTATAATCATCCGCTAGTCTCCGAAATTTTTGTTTGTACGAAAAGTGTAAGGAATAAGAAGGAAGCAAGGCAGGTCTGTACGGCACACGATACTCTCTGCTTACCCCGTTAGAAACTTGGCGTAAAAACATATATGTATGTATACTACGTACTATTGATTATAAGATTTTTCCAACACAAAAATTTAAATTACATCCTTTTTTTTTTAGATTTTTTGAGTTTTGAGCAACACTTAATAAATCACGTTTTTTGTTCAAGCCATCAAACATAAACAAACATTTGAACCACTATTCGGATCATGATAACATTCACATGAGATGATCTCGGAACCATGATCTATATTTTCAAAAACGTACCATCAAAATCCGTTTGTAGTTGGCCGAGTAAACGCTTAATAAACGTACAAAAATAAACTCAAATAAAACATAAAGCCGAATTGAGGACCCCCTCCTTTTATAGATTTGGTACATTACTAAACATTGACATAAATATTTAGTGATATGCAAATACCGAATATGAGAAGGCTGGTGGGCTCCCCGCTGATGGTACGTCCGGCCTTGTCCTTCCCCGCGCACCGCCACCGTCCCGCGTGTCCTCGAGAGGCGCGTGCTATATCTACCATGTCACCGTTCAGCCAGGCTGTCTCACCTCCCACCGGTGATGTCGGCAAATTCATTTGCTGTACACATAACATCATGTTACCAAAAAATACAACGCTACTAGCACATTAGGACATAGCACAGAAAAAGATACATGAACGTACACACACACACGCACGCACACACGCACGCACACACACACACTCACACACACACACACACACACACACACACACACACACACACACACACACACACAAAACATGTTCCAAACACAACTGCCCATAATAAAAGAAAACGCCGCCAGACACGACATAAGAAAAGAAGCATATTATGACAAAATGACCGATCAAGCTTTAAAAAACAAAAACTGCTAATGTTACAACATAACAAAGTGAATGGTTTCGTTCTATGTAAGACACCTAATGGTCCAGCAATAATCTGGGCCAAAAAAATTTAGGGCCTTGCAAAATCTGCAAGGTTCTTCTAAATGAAAGATACGAAATAACTAACATTAATTAAACTCGGTAGTCAGAAAACATCAGTAGTCCATCATGACCACGTACGACCCATTCCTACAGCCAACCTTTTCAAATTTACTCCAAATAGTGACATTGATAGTGAATAATGTATAGATTAGACTTAATTTTTGTAAGGTATTAATGTACTTGAATTGGTATCAAACATTTTTGATTACTTAATAAAAATAACTACGTTTAAAAAACTGACTTCAAAACTAAAAAGTAAAAAATGATAAAGATTTAATATTAATTACATACTACCTATTATTTATATGTGCCATTTACTAACTAGTTTGAAGTTGTTGCCTAGCCTTAAACTAATAATTATATTAAATTCGCTTGCGGTACCGACTTCAAACCTATTTTTATTTTTATTTTATACTTTTTAGTTTATTGTTGATATGAGTTAATTTAATAAATAAAATAGACATCGCGATAGGAAAAAGTAGAAAAAAAACTCATAAAATAAAAATTAATGACCCCACCTAATTGTTTTTTATGGGACCAATTCGAAACTTTTCCGCATCAAACAAAAAAAGAATTATGTAAATCGGTTTAGAAATCTCGACGAAATCGGCGTACATACATAAAAAATGTATCAGCTAAATTGAGAACCTCCTCGTTTATTTGAACTCGGTTAAATATACGTCTGTCAGTTTCACCAATTGCTATCTGGCCAACATTATCAGGCTTATTCATAAACGTTGTTTAACTTTTAATCACCAATTTAAATAATGTTTAAAAAAAATGTTTATTCATAAACGCTATTTCGAGTTAATTATTTGTTTAAATATACTCTTAAACAGCTGTCACTTTAAGCAACCTCGGACCCTTGTTTAAAACCTTAATCAACAAAATGGCTGACCAAATTTCAAACAGCTGATTTTATGTGCAATGACAAAATGCAACAAATAGCCATTTAATATGGCTTATTTATGTATTCTTATGAGTTTTCTATAATATACGAATTGAAATATTTTGATTTGGTTGAAGTTTGGACAAATTTGGACGGGATATGTTGGATTTTGGAACAATATAGGACTATAATAATATGTTTTATTATGAAGATAGCCAATGACTCATATGAAGAAACGAATAGTTTTCCAGAGCATTTTTTTATAATATTAGAAGCAGAAAAGTAGACAGATTTTCTGATGGTGAGAATTTCACGCCGCCTAGCGACACCAAAGGTGGCATTGGTGAGTTTCCAACCTGAGGCCGGGGTGTTAAGCCCCGAGCAAAAGTAAGTTTACCCGCTACTTTAGTCTACTAACCGGAACAATTCAACAACAAGCGCTGACGTTAAGGCGGCAGGAACAGGTAAGGCGGTGGTACCAATCCGGGTGAGTCGCTGCGAAACTCACCTCATAGTCAGTTGTCACGGTGCTAGTAACGGTAAGCCTATGCTTGCTTTTTACACGCTGTCTAACAGGAAGGTAGATGGTTTATTCTACAAAGGAACTTAAACTAACAGGGGGAAAATATTACAGAAATGACATCATTTTATACTTAGCTTAGTAACATAATGTAGATGCATTAAAAACATTATTTTTAAAATGCAGTGTATCAGTTCAAATGTTTTGTGACTATGTTGCATCAACTTTTATTTACTCTAATAAATTTAAGTTTAGTGTAGTACAATACTAGTAGTACTGAACTTTTACATCACATTGTTTAAAAAACGCCAACAAGTTACATAGCCCAGGTCCAGCACATTAGCAGGTAGATAGTTATAGACAAGGAATATAAATTTCATTTGTATTCAGAAACAACATGGAAACCAAAGATAATATAATCACTATGGAAACAAAGATATTGACTACGGATGACAATTGTTTAATTCACTTTTAGCAAAAGAAATACGCGTACAGCCACATTTCTACCAAAACCTACCAAGTTAAACAGTATTTAACTAAGCATTGTCAAAATTTACTTTATGAATAACAAATTTTTAAACAATATTTAAGGCTTCATCAAGAGATTAGTTAAGCAATGTTTAGGAGGTTATTTAACTACTTTTTATGAATAAGGCAGTATATTAGTAAAGAATGTAAATAATAGATCATGGAACAACCCTATGACAAAAAAGCATTAATAGCCACAAAAAGAGCATTAATAGCCGTCAAAAGAATATTCCATAGCAATCAAAAGAGAATTCCATAGTCACCAAAAGAGCATTAATATCCACAAAAAGAGCATTAATAGCCGTCAAAAGAATATTCCATAGCAATCAAAAGAGAATTCCATAGCCACCAAAAGAGCATTAATAGCCATCAAAAGAGCATTAGATGGCCATCAAAAGAGTATTAAGTAGCCGTCAAAAGAGCATTCCATAGCCACCAACAATACTTTTACAACTGCATTTAATTGACATATATTTTAATACAGCGGTCATATTTGCTTCCTTCGTTATTTATTTTTAGAACCAGACAACCACTGCTCTGAGCACGAGCAACCTCTGCAGAATGGTCATAACAGCGACGTTTCACAATATTTTATTCAAAATCAGTAATTTATGAAATCAACTGATTATTCAATATTTTCTTGTTAATCAATGTTTTAAATCATTTTTTAAGATATTGGAAGGCAAACAAGCAGACGGATTTCGTGATGTTAAGAAATTCACGCCGCTTAGAGACACCAAAGGTGGTAATAGTACGTTACCAACCTAAGGCTGGGATGTTATGCCTCGAGCAAAAGTAAGTTTACCGGCTCCCTTACCCTCCGAACCGGTACACGCTATGACGTTATGGCGGCAGGAAAGGTAAGGTGGTGGTACCAATCCGGGCGAGTCGCTACTAAACTCTACCACCTAGTCAGGTGTCACGGTGTTAGTGACGTTGAGCCTATGCTCGCCCTTTACGAGCTTCCTGGTAAGGAAGGCAGATGGTATATTATACAAAGGAGCCCGGGCCAACACGGGGGTTAATTTGGTTCATTTAATTATTCAATATTTATAATTTATTTATTTAATTATGGCACTATTCATTGCGAAGTTAGAACAAACACGTGCACTTGTTAACTGATATTTTTCTCCGGTCCTTCGGTACAGTTCGGATGTCCTTTTATACAAAAATTAAAATTAATTGTTTTTGGTGTCGATAAATCGATATTTGTGT
>NJDC01001124.1:55345-80566 GCA_002245475.1 Calephelis virginiensis
ATGGTAAAACGCTGAAGATAAATCGTTACTACAGGGTATATACGATGAACATTTAAACCAAAAAACTCTCGCTAGAGCTGATAAGGATAAAGACAAAGAGCTTGTGAGTAACTCTTACGTAGTAGCTGTGTACGATCTTCAAGCTGTGATGCCTTGTCCACGGGGTGATGTGTCTAATTTCTATTACACATCTTAATTAAATCTACTTAATTTTACAATAACCGAACTTGGTACAAAAGACACAACTTGTTATGTATGGCATGAAGGAGAAGGAGCCCGAGGTATTAATGAAATTGGCTCTTGTGTTTTTATGTATCTAACAAAATTGAATAATAATGCCACCATGCCCTGTGATGTCACTTTTTATAGTGATAATTGCTGTGGCCAACAAAAAAATAAATACATGCTAGCAATGTACCAATATGCGACTCAGGTATTGCCTAACATCAAGAGTATAACACATAAGTTTTTAGTAAAAGGCCACACCCAGAATGAAGGGGGCAGTGTCCATTCTGTCATTCAACGTAACATTACAAGAGCATTGAAATCATCTCCAATTTACGTTCCAGACCAGTAAATTACTCTCATTAAAACAGCAAAAAAAAAACTGGAACACCTTATGCTGTCAAAGAACTGACTCATGAGAATTTTTTTGACATTAAACCTTTGTGTCAAGGAAACTACAACATTGATGACAATGGCAATAAATTCAAATGGACCGATATAAAAATTTTGAAGGTAGATAAATTAAGCAATGGTGTATTTACTTTTAAAACATCCTACGAAGAGGAAGAGTTTAGGTCTGTAACTACATTGAGAAAACGTCGTACTAAATCGAAGGTTCCTGAAAACGATTTGACTCTAAAAAACCTGTACACTGAAAAACTATCAGTGCCTGAAGCAAAGAAGCAAGGCATTTTAAAGCTTATTAAAAAGAATGTCATTCCAAAATATTATGAACCCTTTTATGCGAATCTTTGAAGTATTTATTGTGATTAAGACTGTTTTAGATTAATATAAGTTTTTATGTCTTTACGAGCTTTAAGCTCAATATAGTTTTAAGAAAAAGTAAAAAAAAAGCTTTTTTTAAGAGCACTGTGCTTTGAAAGTAAGTGTCTTACGCCATAGGTGCCTTTTTAAAACTGTTATTCTATTATAAGATGATGTTACGTATCTCAGTTTTTCAAACGTAATTTTAAGGTAGGTAACCTAATTCAATACCAAAAAGTTATTAAGTAATATTTTGTCTCCATAAGTCTGATATATTGTTGATTATGTGTCTAAGAATGTTAAAGTCAAGTTTTTAAATGTTGTTTACTTAATCGCTAGGTTTTGTGAAGAAGGTTTTAGTAAAAAAAATGTAAAATTAATTAAAAAATCCTAAATTTTGAGAACTGTTATGTGTCATAGCTTTTAGCTAAATATATACATAGGTATTTAGCCCAATTGTTTTAAATATTTTTGTTTGTTTTGTTAATCTTAGAAGTTATATTTTGTTTTAATTTATCACTCAACTACATGAAGGTGAAGTATAATAGTATAGGGAACCTAATGTTAATTTAAGTAATAATTGTTTGATCTCATGAAAGTAAGTTCACTATGTTAAATAAAAACATAGTGAGTAGTTATGTGCAATTTTTTACTTTAATAGATGTTTTGTAAGATTAAAAAACAAAAATAAACTCTTTATTTTCTTAATTATTGTTGTTTACTTTTTAACATTTTAGTATTATCGAAGTCAAGGTTTAAATACTAAACTAACTTATAAGCATATTTTATAGAATCCTTTAATTATATTGTTATGGTAGTTTTGTGAAAATTTGGGCTATTTAATTACGCAACTTTTGATACCAAAAGCATCTACGTACTATGCATTAATTAAACAAAAACCAATATATCATCGGAATATTTTTTTAAAATGCTCCTCCTGTATAATTTGCCTATTTTGAAATGTGGTGGTTTTGTATTTAAGTAGCGATATAACAAAACTGCGATATCTCCTAAGTTTTTTGTTTTAAAATAATTTCTTGTGATGAATAACGTATTTATTTGGACAAAGATTTATACCATGTTAATATAAACAGCTCCGCAAATAATGTATTGTTTTGAGACAATTTTGGTTAGTATAAAGAAGGTTATAAGGAGCTAACCCTGAGAGATAGAAATTTGCTGTTATGGATTTTTCTTTAGAACTGTTAAAGGGGTACAATTCTGTGATACATTGGCAGAAAAAGGCGTAAATTTGCGGAAATCCATACTTAAATCCAAATAAAATAATTTAATTTGCAATTTTCCGCTAGAAAATCTACAACGGTCACAAAGGTCGAGTAAATAGTATTTACTCGACCTTTGTGGAGTGCAGTCGAATTCTCCTGATGAGACTTCGGTAACGAAGCGAAACGTACGTTGAGTTTTTATAGTGTGTGTATTGTTGGTGCTAATAAAACAGTTTAGTAGTGTGTGTCGTGTGGAGCTGTATATATTTGGGAGTTTTAGCTTCCGGTATATCCATTTCATTCATAGCGCACTATTTCGCCTGTTTTGTCAGCCCATAACACGTATAATTTTTTTGGCGGAAAATTGCAAATTAAATTATTTTATTTGGATTCTGTGATACATGATTTTTGTAAAACTTTAACCGTTTACGTGGCGCACGCAGCGGAAGCTCTCAATAGGAAAAACATCTCCTGATTTTGAAACATTATTTATTGTTGCTCATCACCTATTGTTTTTAGCGTAATGATATATTATAGCCTATAGCCTCCCTCGACAAATGAGCAATCTAACACTGAAGGATTTTTTCAAATCAAAGTTCCTGAGATTGAAAATCGGGCATTTCTATCACTATTTACCTCTATTTCTGGATACAATTACCTGGGGTACTTCTTACCACATTTACTAAAAATATTCGTAGGCTAAATAACATAAAAAAAATTCTTAGTTCGTTCGTTAGTTAAAATATTTTTTATTGGTGGCGTGCACTAGTCGACCATAGGGAAGGCTTTAAGTAAGTAAACTTATTCATTTCTCCAAACTATATTCATCCATCTATTGGCTCCGAAGAGGTAGGCAGAGGCACAACCAGGGCACCCATGACTAGCCGAAGACACTTAGTCCCCCACAATGTGATAGGTGGCAAGCCTATCGCTAATCGGGCACATATCCAATCCCGAGCAACATTTTTTTATTAGAAAACTGGAAAAACCAAATTTTCCTTTTGTTGCCCGACCCGTAATTCGAACCCAGGACCTCATGCAGTCAAGTCCAACCCCTGAACCGCTAGACCACAGAGGCTATTATTTAAGGCATTTGTTTTTGTTTTTGTATATTTTTTGCTAGTGTTGTGGTTGTTCTAAAAGTATTTTAAATTAACTTTATATTATTGAAATGTATTATTACCATTTATTTCAACTAGTGTCATATTTTACATGTTTTATAGAGATTTTACTAAGTCTTTTGTTTTACCTACTGACATTTAAAAATGCATTTCATAATAGTTACTTACTATGAAAAATAAACTAATCTAAATCTGTATCTAAATTTAGAGAATTAGTCTGATGAATATTAATATATACCGTCACATCACATCAAATACGTTTATTTCTGTTAAAAACATGAACACAGCACGGTGCAGAGATCTTCTTTTGAGTAATAATTTTAAAATTTTTAGAATCATCTCTGTCACATCAGCCTTCAATCAAAAATCCGCAATGAAATTAGTTCATCCATCCAAGAGGCATCATAACGCTAGAGACTAACCAAACTAACTAAACTAAACTAAACTAAAGTACACACCAAGACACACTTGCACTCACATGTCAATTTTTTGTTGCATCTCTCTAAGCTGCGATGCAGTAACTAATGATGAATTGTACTAGCGACATATTATTTAAATATCCAAACAAGTTTTGTAATCCTACTAGTATTATAAATGTGAAAGTTGTAAAGATTGAATGGACCTTTGTTACTCTTTCACGCAAACACTTACTACTTAATGGATTTTGATGAAATTTTACAAAAATGTAGGTTATACATTAAAATAACACATAGACTACAATTCATAAAACAAAATAATGTAGCAAGCGAGCGAAGCCACTGGAAGCTAGTGCGATTGCTAATTTATTAATTAAGATCATGCCATGTCATGAATCAACCACAACACCTAAATATTTGGTGTTGGATACATTTCCCATGTTTGAGCGATCACAAATAAAAATACTACTCATAGAACAATGATCACAAATATGAATTGTAATAGTATGGGAAAGGTGTACGAGTTGTACACCAGTGTCTCTTGTAAAGTTAACGTGAAATAAAACATTTTCTATTGTATTCAAGTCAACATACATGGCACTTTTTTCAATGTTTAACGTACTAAGTAAATTACATTTTACCCAAGACGTGACAATAACCATTCCTGATACAGTGGTCCTACGAACCTTATCTCAATCACTGTCTGAGAAAATAATGCCAGTTATTATCAGCAAATGATAATACTTGAGCACTACCTATCTTCATATTACATACGTCGTTTTTATGTAAGAGGAAGATAACTACGTTTTTAAAATAATATAAGTAGGTAATCTCATAGCGTCAGCTAACTGCGCACGTTTGTGAGTGCGGTTTTCGAAAGTTTGTGGATCGTTCCCATAACATGTCATATTTGTATTGTGGTATGGTTGCGTACGTTTGGGAAAAGTTTTAATATTTTTGTAACAAATTATTTACACGCATATTCCACAATTTAAAGTTATTTTTTTTCTATTTTATTTTAGTTTCATTCAATAACTGTAATAACACAAAAATATTTAAATTTTATTCTTTGGAGTTGCATGAATTTATGTGGAAAAAAAATTTGGCCGCCTGACACTGATTTTAGATATCATATTTTGATTGTAAAGGCAAAATAGTCGAAAATCTTAAATATGAAGCTTAATTGCTAAGGTGGTATTTTAATTCAAAAATAGCCAGTGATTATAAAACGTTTCATGCTCAACATTTATCTTCATGGGGAACGATTTCTTTGAATTAACAAATTACCTCCCCTCGACACAAAGTTGGTTTATTTCCCGAGTACAGACTACATTCGTGATCTGAGGGGCTATTCTGAATCTTTGTAGTGATGATCACTGGGTAAAGTGTACATTAAATAGCTGTCCAATGACGTGTTTTGTATTTGCTTTCTCCATTGGCTATCTGTTGGTCACAAGATATGTGCTATACATATAAAACACGTCATTTGACAGCTATTTGATGTACACATTAGTCATTGATCATCACTAAAAAATATGGAATCAGCCCCCTGGTCGCGGTGGTGGGTGGTGAGAACTTTAGGTAGGGTTGTCACATGCAAAGTACGTGACAATTTATACTGTTTCCCGAACTCTTACTTTATTCTTGGTCTAAACGCAGTGGTGAGCGGTGGGAACGTTAGTTAGGCTTATCGCATTCTGTGTCATTTGGAAAACTTCTCGCCGCAACAGTGACAATACTTACGCGAAATCAGCAAAGTAAAGGCTTATTCTACATCTGTTAAAATGGTTCAAAAGTAATACCTATTCAACTAAAAACCATTATTGATGCGTTTTTATCAATTACTGAGTTAGCTATGGAAAACATCAACTGTAGTGATATGTTTTTTAATGTCATTGTTAAATATACTGCTGATTCTACCGCGACTCTTGCCAATATCTCCCCGATGGGAGATATTCTCTTGTGTAGGTATTCTCTTGTGTATTTCTACTATGACGATGTTCAATATATAGGAAACATAATATCGTATAATAAAGTATTAATTGTTACAAGTTAAAGCTAGGATGATATAAGCCTCTTAGATTTCTAATTTTTCTTACAAATTTTCTCCCTGGTCCAGAACACAACAATGGCTAATAGTGGCGTAGAGTGAGCAGAAATAGGTATATAGTTGGGGACACTCTCGAACAATTATCTCTAAAAATAAACATCTAGTATCGATAAGTCAATATTGATACCTGGTTAGCGGCAGCTTCTCTGTCTCTTCGACTGTCCATCTGTTCTCTTGGTTCATCTCTCATGACGGGAGCAGGTCGGATCACGAAGGCATCGACTCGTGAAGAAGCCCTCATGCCGGGAGCTGCTCCAGCATCGCCAATCGCATCCCGGACTGCACCGCGGATATTTAAGATTGTGTCGCCAGTTTTTATACGACGAGTCTGAAAAATGTTAAAGTTTTACTTGACAGCACGATCAGACCGAAAACCGATCAAGTCTTGTTGCAGCCAAATCTTATTAAATGCTTGCGTAATGAAGCTACCGCTTTACTCAAGATCCTGACATGACTTTCTTTGAGGACTTGTGACTAATTTTGTATATTTTTCTTAAATCGGGTAACTTAAGGCAATTTTCAACTTGATTTATCATAATTTCACAATCTAAATAATTCTATTATATTATATCCAAAATAATATTACAACGTTCAGAAGTCTGTAAAATCTTATATACAAGAAACTAAATACTTAAACTAGCTATAACCATATTTTGAACAAGTGTCGATGTTACAAAATAGGACCTAGTTTATTAACCCCCGACGCAATGTTACACTCCGTGTGTGCGTGCGTGCGTGCGTGTGTGTGTGTGTGTGTGTGTGTGTGTGTGTGTGTGTGTGTGTGTTTGGATTCGTTTTTTTAGTTGAAAGCTAACGTGATAGAGATGTTCTTGGCTCTATTTTATGGAGATCTGTCTGACCCACTATTTATTTTTGATGATGGGTATTTATTTTATTAAGGGACATACGTGAGACCAAACATTTAAGACAATAACGAATGAGGGTACAACTGCGCTGGTCTGATGATGGAGCTCGGTGACAATAACCCTAGAATGACTGCTGGTAAACTCATCAAGTTTGGACTCATTCGATTCCCCTTAACCAGATATATGTCCTAATAACTGAGACTTGATGGTGAGGACCTGACGACTGAACTTTAAGAATCAAAGTTTAAAGGTTACAATATTCTATTTAGTAATCTTTACAGTTCATCTAAAGCACAAACCTGAAAACTGACATAATCGGGATGGTTTTTATTTATAATTTATAGAGATCTGTTCAGGTGTTAAAGACCATTAACTCATTTATAAGCATGGTAATGGATATAAGTCGCATTTAAGGTATCAATGTCACTTTTAAACCATGTGCGACCTTAAATTCAAAATAGTAACGAACGCTACATGTACAACCGAGTTGGTCTGGTGATGGAGCTGGAAGATTGGAGATGTAACCCTGAAATGCTGACTAGTAAACTCATCAAGTTTGGACTGGTTAGGGTCATCTTAACAAGTTTGATTCTTATTACTAGAATCAGAATTAAAATTAGAAAAAGCTTTATTCACGTGAACCACACAAGAGATATTTGTGCGCGTCGACATTTTAATAAACTACCACCGGATCGGAATCGCGGCCTCACATTGAGAAGATCCGGCGAAAGAAACTCAGCGGGCTTGTCTTTTTTCAATAATAATATTTACATTCTAACCTAGATTAAAAAAAAACACACACAATTGCAATTTAATTTTAACTTACATAAAAGGTAACAAAGTACAAAAAATCACATTACAAATTGCAATGAGGTTGAAACTTCTAGCCCCAAGCACGTGTGTCTTCCAAATACTCTGAGACCTTATAATAGCCTTTCTTAAATAATTTTGCTTTTACACATTTTTTAAGCTTATTTAAAGGTAGATCTCTAACATCAATGCGCAGCTTATTGTGGAAACGTATACATTGGCCCAAAAAGGATTTACTAGTTTTATGGAGACGAGTTTTGTATACTGCTAGATTATTTTTATTTCCTGTATTTACAGCGTGAACGTTATATTTTTTGTAAACATACAAAGATTTTTTTAACATACATTTTATTCTCATAAATGCATTGAATACTGAAGGTTAAAATATTTATATTTTAAAAAAAAGAAACAATTGTACTGTTTTACTTATCACTTATAATTTATTACTTTGTAATTAGTAGCCTACCGGTTTCGCTTATAAAACATCATCAGGGCTAAAACTTAAACTACTCAATAATATTATTTTTATTTAATATTAACAATATTAAATAAATCTGTATAAGCGAAACCGGTAGGCTACTAATTACAAAGTAATAAATTTTAAGTGATAAGTAAAACAGTACAAGTGTTTCTTTCTTTAAAAATATGAATATTTGGAAGTTTTACCAAGCGCCGACGGTGGAAAATATCAAATATATTAAAATATTTATTTCTTTGAACTTTTCTCACAGGGAATCCGTTATATTATGATTGTATTTAACTCTAATAGCTCTTTTTTGTAATACAAATACAGTACTTATATCTGCAGAATTTCCCCAAAGAAGAATCCCATAAGACATTAGACTATGAAAATAGCTAATATACACTATTCGGCAACCTGCTTGGCTCGCTAATGACAAGGACATAATAACAAGGACAGAGTGAAAAAACTAGGAATAGAGTAGGGTAGCCGATATACTTGCTCAATTGGCATAAGAGTACGGTTGTCTCTGACCATCAAAAAACCCGTGTGATTGTTCGCTGACCTCTCAATTAAAAACAGTATTCAGTTCCCGTCTGGTCTGTAGGGGTTTGCACTGACATAACATCATGGTTAAAAGTTGTTTCATCGTATTGGTTCGGCCTTTGAAAACTAAATACACCATATGCCTATTACTTCACATTTATAATTTTTTTCATACACATATATTTCATACATACGTCCATGAGAAGAGAGAAAATAATCAAGTTTAAACTTAGATAATATGGAAACAAATACCGGTATTTGTATTCACCGCAACCGAATGATCTTTTACAGTTGCTTTTTGCGATCCACTTGGTAGATAGTCAGTTGGTCTATGTTCTTCAAAGGAGTCTAGGACCAACACGGATATTTAATTCTACCTAAGCCTTCTATTAAGCAGTTATGTCGGTGCACTTTATTGAGTCAGTGGTCATGGACTATGTGCTTGAGTCAACCATTTACGTCATAGCCACAAATAAACATTGTTTCTAGGAATAGTAATACATTTATATTTCTAGGAATACATTTTTGTAATAGAAATAGCGGTTACCCGCAACTGTTGCTCGCGTGTCAGTTAATATACCTATTTACTGAGTATAGTCCATTAATAAGGACTTTCATACAAACTTTCAAGCCCTATTACATCCCATTAGGGGTAGAATTGCCACAAACGCTTAAATACGTATCTACTCATTTTTAATAAGTAGCTCAAAAATAAAGTTTCTTGTTTCTAACTTCAAAAATGCCGGTCTTCCATACAAATTTTCAAGCACTACTTCACCACCTTAGGGGTAGAATATCCAAAACTCCCTCCTTAGTGGAGTTCACTTCATAAAACGACCCTACTCACCAAAGTTCATAGCCCTAACTCTAACTCTTAACAGTTTTTGCTCGGCGAAGATGAATCAGTCAGTCGGGACATGTCATTTTTTAAGTACGGACTTGCCGATCTAGATAACTTCGTATCGCTTAATATTAACAGCTACTAACAGTATACAGGTAGAGAATATTGATTTTCCGATATTTACTGCAATTTCCCCATTTTTATTCTTCATATGAACCTTCTCTTGACTTCAACCAATACAAATAAAAAGGGATTAATCAGTTCAGGCGTGATGCGATGACTACGCAAAATGGGGATTCATTTTTATGTATATACTAGCCGACCCGGCAAACTTCGTATCGCATGACATTGATAGCTAACATTTTGTATGGATTAAAGTATCATTTTTCGTTTTTATTTATATAGATAGATGAAAAGTTAGTTAGAATTAGGTTTAATTTTAGTATCTTCACGCCCACATCCCCAAAGAGGTAGGTAGAGGCGTAACCAGGGCACCCACAGTTTAGTCGAAGACACTAAGTTCCACAATGTGACAGGTGGAAAGCCTATCGCCAACCGTGCACATATCCAATCACGGACAACGTTATTTTTTTATTAGAAAATTGTAAATGCATCCGGGAACCCGGACCCGGGTATGTATCGAACTCGGGACCTCCAGAAATCATAACCGACGCCGGCCTGCTCGACTGCAAAGACGATGAGTTTCAATTTTCATGGCAATTTTATTAAAATAAGAAACATATTCGGCCCATATCCGGAAGAGATAGACAAAAATCACGTTATAATTAAGTAGCAAGAAAAGAAATACCTTAGTTCCCTTATCCCAATCTTGTTCAGAACTGCGCTTCGTTCGATCAACCTTTTCTTCACCCATCACATCCTTATTGTGTACAAAACTATAACTGTGAACATCTGAATCTTGTTCATTATCTTCTTCTACGCTAGCTTCTTCTGCCCTTAATATACTATTCAATTCGTCTACTCTTGAGCTCGATGCGACAATAAACTCACTTGACGGCTCACTGAATTCTTTGGTTTCTAGCAAAATATCATTAGAATTAATATTAGTTTCGTCAGTCACACTATCTTTACTTTTTAATATTATAGAATTAACAACATCATAATGAGGCGCCATTTTTGTATCATTGTTTGCTTCGTTGTTTATAGAATTTTCCGAAGTTGTAAATATACTATTCTCGATACTTGTTTCTGGGATGTTTGCTTTATTAATGTCTATTTTGTCACTGTCGTCTACATCGTTGTTTGTATCGAAAAATGGTGAGAATTCTTGTTTTAATTCTAAAGTTGTTTTAATGAAGTTGGTTTCGAAATTAGTTTTGCTGCTAAAGTCTTGTTTAAGCGTGCGAAGGTTTTCGGAGTCTTTGGCGTCACGTAGAGGGGGGTAAAGGGGTGCATCACGTAGTAGCTCCGCGTCGAGGGTGGGATGTTCAGAACTACTCTGCTCAGTTTTGGTGGCGGGAAGGAAGCCTGTTGAGAAAATAATAAATAATTAATGCGGTTCGGGTAATTTTGTTTCCTTGTCAGATTAGATTTCGCTATGACGTTATAATGAGATAGTAGACGTGTTTGAAAATTGAATAAAAGTAAATAGAATACGAAGTAAACATTTACAACAATTATTGTATTGCAGCGATAGCCTTTATTCGTTGCGTTCTTTAACTGTTTGTCTTACCGTATGCAGTTTTTTTTAAATTGCATAAGTATCGTCATCCAAAACTATTCTATCATTTGAATTTCAATATTACGCATACCTTTAAGCACAGCTTAAAAATATTGAGTATACATTTCAACATCAATCGTGCTTCCAGATTAATGTAATCATGGTTGCTATCAAGGGTGACGACCCTGTTAGTTTCAATCCATCTAGACTATATATTTAATCCAAACTTTGTTTTGATATTTATCGACTTTGAATTAAGGACCCGTTCACCCACCAATAAAAAATTAAAAGAACGTACATTACGTCTGTGTAGACAACAGATTACATCTGCTCAAAGGAAAAATCTGCAAAAAAAGGAACTGTCCATTTTCTGGATATGAAATTGCAAACATGCTCAAAACGCAAAGAATATAAAAAAAACAAAAATCGTTAGTTTTGAAATACATTTTTGTATTTTATGAAATCTGCCAAAGTTCTCCGAGCTATATTTTTACTAACGTATACTGAACTCTTTGCATGTGATTTTGTTAACACGTTTTAATTTTATCAACGAAAAAAAAATCATATCAAGTTTTTAAGTTTTAGCCGACCATATAATTCTTAAACAAGTGAATAAAATTGTATATCTAGGTAATGCTTTTAGCATGGATGGAATGCATAGAGTAGGAGAATATGTACAGAGAATAGTGTAAGCGGAGCACTAGGTAAGCTGTTTAAAAGTGAGGTTTTGAGCGTGCAAGACTCGCTTTCCATTACTAAGTGCTTGTCCCATAGTTTTTTTATGGCAGTGAGAGTTGGTCCGGTTATGTGGAAAGAGTGACTGATGAGAGATTTATAAAACAGATATATAATACGAATGTCAGACCAGGGAGAACACGTAGGTCCACCTGGACATTCCAATATGAAACCAATCGTGATTTTTTTCGGCAAGTCTCCGCAACCGGCGTGCTTGTGTGGCCAGACTACAGACTAATGAATGTGTAGGAAACTAAGCAGATCTGCAAGAGTCGTATTACTTGGCACTCGATACCAACTGCCTACCCATACTGGAACTTGGCATAAAAGTTTATTTGTAAAATATTTCGTTTCATTTGAAAGTATCATCAAGCTTGTATCCACGTAGGTAGGTAGAAGTACCACCACGATTAGTCAGAGATATTAAGTCCCACAATGTAATGAATGGCAAACCTATCTCCTACTGAACACATATTCAATCTCGGGCAACGTTGTTTTTATTTAAAAATTGGTAAAACTCCTTTTCTCTTTATTTGTCTATCCGTTAATCAAACCCGGGACCTTATGAAGTTAAGTCAAACAACCAGACCAGTAGACCAGAGACGATTAATCACCTCATTTACATAAATGTTGTAACTCTATAAACATTGTTTCAGTACTTTTACTTTTTTTGCTTTGAATTATGATAATTATCTCAATTAGAAATGGGTTTGTGGAATAATATAAAATGAAATTGTTAACTGTCAATTTAATATTTTTCAAAGATTAGTACACGACACGCCATTTTGTTTTTGCTGTAATTCTATACAGTCATTTTGTATGTACCTAGAAACTATTTTTAAGTAACACTTAAACTGTGTTTAAAGCGCATCTTTCGGAGACTTGACCCCTTTGAAACATATTCTTTGCAATTCAGGCCGGGAGAGAGGGCTTGACTGATTCACGAGTGTACGATGTACCCACATGACATTTTGAGTTACTACTACATGACACTAATTTGATCTAAGTTACCGACAAATTATTTAAATGGAAAACAGCAGCTTGACAGGCAAAATTATGACCATAATATTGGTCTACATTTGTTAATGTGCAAGTGAATGGTTAAAGTATCATACGCTTAGTATTTTGACTCATGTGAATCGCCACCATTAAAGAATCGCGCGCTGTAGCCGCTCATTTTTGTTACGTTTGAAATATTATTTCATAAAAAACGTTTTCAATGATGCAGTAGAATGATGGACTGCTAACTTGTGAATTACTGAAAAAAAAGTAGTGAACAATTTACACCGACAGCAGTAAATTATATAAGTTTAAACAATAGTTTTACTTCATTTATGTAGTAATATATTTATGCGAATTGTAGCTGGTCACTTTACATTTTTTGGTTTATGTTAAACCAAATCCACAGCGCAAACATCAATGGCATCGTTTGGCAACTAAACAATCCGCCAATTTAAAGATTTACACTTATTTATTTTACTTACATGCCACGAAAACAAAAAGTGAATTCCTTTTATAGAACTGAGATTTCTAACAACGCCAACCGAATTCGCATATTATCGAACTTCTTAATGTTATTGGTATCCACGACTTCTTTAAAAACTGTCTAGATGTACTTTCGTTATTTTAATTAATACCAACAACTACCACGACGAGTAAATATTTGAGCAAGATATCTCCTGAGCTAGATATCAATGTTTTGACTGAAGTAAAAAAGCATTCATGAATGTAACCAAACACTAATTCTACTTAAAAGACGGAGATAACACGCTTTTATACTACTTTTTTATGCTAGAGACCATCAAATAAGCACATGCTCTCTTTATGGTAAAATATACCCTGGCCTAAAGTCACCATTAATGTTACAGGTGCATATAGCTGTGATCTAGATACAAAGTCAACTAACATACAAGTCTACTAAGTCCGGCTATCTTACTTTCCGGATCGAAACATGACGGTCAGAGTGGCAGCAGGAATAAAAAAGGCAAGGGATCTCTACCCCGGCAAGTTGTTGTACGGTTACGCAAAATGGTACTTTAAAGTTTGATGTAACATTATGTAACACCCAGAAACATCACTTATTTATCACTACCACAGTGACTACAGGTGATGGATTTCTACGTCACTCTCGTGTTTTTCTGTCCCCATCTTAGTTTTTTTCTAAAGCTACTGCAATGCTTTTCATTATCATGTTCCAGATAGAGCGTAATATAATTATTAGTAAAATAATATGAGACATCATCGCGCCATACCTGCAAAGTATATTTTTTTCTATGGCTTGAGACAGCCAATAAGCATACGACTCTTCACAAAATAGTTAAGGACAATCGTGTACCATTAATGTCAAACATCTTATAGGTGCATCGCTGTCCTCAGGCCAGGCTTTTAGGCGTATTATGCAAGTCTAGCAGCCCAACCCTTCGCACCCAAATTTTATACGGACACAACTGGAAAAGGTAATGAGGTGCATTCTAAGTTCCAACCCGGGCAAGTGGCTGCACATCACTTTACCACCAGTGATCATATTAGTAATGACCCATGTAAACTGTGCTCGCCTCATACTGGCTTTTTAATTAGGAAGACAACGGGCTATGATTCTTCAACACCAGAGAAAACAACAAATTTGATTTCTAAAGGCCATCGTTGTTTCTCTCCATCAGAAACGCCAACTGAATGTTTGCTACTATATAATATGATATAAAAAAATATAGCGGCACGAGGAAATACTTTACTAATGAAAAAAAAGTAAGCTTTAGTTTAAAAGTAAAAAAGTTACATTAAAATAAAAATTACTATTTATTTTCCTCTTATTGACAACAATCTTACATGAATAACTGTGCCACTTTTGTAGTTCGGAATCGGACATTCGGAAGTAAAGCCTGGCTTGTAATCTAGCCGTAAATACCATTTGCGTAATGTAACATGACGTGTTAATTTTTACTTGGAGTCCGTCCATCTCTGTCTAAAATCGTCTTACTAAATAATTCTTTGGAAATCAATAATAATAATATCTTTATTGTACACAAAACGTTATCACAAACATGAACATAAAGATAATAAAGTACAATAGGCGAGCTTATCTCCAGCAACAGATATTTCTACCAGCTGACCCCTAAAAAGGAAAAACAGAAACAAACATAAACGTAGACAAGTGTAGATAGACGATTTGTTGACTATGAAATACTTAATCAAATAGTAATAAATATATGTAAACAAATATGTAAATATATACATAAACATATACACGATATACATGAACATAAAACTACGTAGATAATGTACACATATATAAGTATATTTAATTATATACGTAACTATAAATTCAAAGAAAAACAAACGACGATTTAAAAAAAAACAAATTTGTGAGAAATAGTGCTCTTTAAGTAGTTTCTTTAAGACAAATAATATTTCACTGGTCCGAATTTTATCAGGTAAAGCAAGCCACAGCTTAACAGCGCGAACAGTGAATTACTGAGAATAAAAATCAGAGTTACTAACAGGGAAAGGTAACAAGGTTTTAACATGAGGACGACAAGGAGATTCAGTGGAATGTAGAAACTGAAAGGAATCACGGAGATAACTCGGGAAATTCGAATTAAAAAGGATCTTATATAAAAGACACAGTTGATGAAAATTACGACGTAAGCGTACAGGAAGCCATCCTAACTTAGCCCTGTAACTCGAGACATGATCAAATTTTTTGAGACCATAGATAAATCTAATGCAAAGATTTTGATGTCTTTCTAATTTGTTTAGTAGTTCTTCAGTGGCGTCAAGAAAACATGTGTCGGCATAATCTATAATAGGAAAAGTAAAAGTAATGTATAAGTGAAATTTTCGTTGTAAGGGGAAGGAAATTTTGGAGGAGCTTAAAAGAATGAAAAGCATGATGAACTTGAATGATGACTTATATTGTTAACATGGAGATTCCAAGAGAAATCGGAGATAAAATTTACACCTTAGTTAACTGCAATATTAGAATAATTAATAGGCGAATTATTGTACAGAAGGGCGGGGATATCTGAGTTGGTAATTATGCCACGCATGTAACGACTACCAATAATTAAGGCCTGAGATTTAATTGGATTCACGATTAATCCAAACGAGCTATCCCAATTATAAATTCGTTCCTGATCCTCGTTCATACTCTGAATTGCCTGAACAACACTCTCAACCGGAAAATGACTGTAAAGTTGTACATCATCTGCATATAAGTGAAAGTGAGAAGATATAACTGAAGTGACCGCTTTGATGAAAGTAGAAAATAGGAGTGGAGAAAGAACACCACGCTGAGGCACACCTGCACTTAAATTAATCCAATCTGAAGATGATTCACCTGAAAGAACACACTGTGACCTGCTACGTAAATAAGAATCAAACCAATCTAAAACAGAAGAGAAAATATTCAAAGATCCAAGAACTCCCAACAAAACGTCCCAATCCACAGAATTGAAGGCACTGCTAAAATCCAAGAAGACAATAACAGTGAGAAGTTTTTTATCCATAGCTTGACGTATATCATCGGAAACACGAATTAATGCTGTAACAGTGCTGTGCCCCGGATGAAACCCAGATTGGTTCGAATGTAATAGTTTGTTATATCTGAGAAATTTTGAAAACTGGGAGTGAACAAAGTACTTTTGAAAGAAAAGGTAATATGGCAATAGGACGAAAATGAGAAACTAAAGAAGGACTTGCAGTCTTGGGAATAGGTATAATATTAGCCTTTTTCCAAACCGAAAGGAAAGTATTTGTTGATAAAGAATGATTGAAAATATGAGTAAGGACAGGGAGAAGTTCAACTAGAATGGGTGTAAACATCCGAGAGCACAATCCGTCATTTCCAATCGCTGGGGAACTGATTGCGAGTTCATGTTTCTTGACTTCTTCTTTACTGACGTGTTCAAAAGAGAAAAAAGAGTATGAGGAGAGTGGAACAGAGGATAAATTCAACAAAGTCAATGATTTTCGGACGTCATCTAAAACAACAGGTGGTTTCAAAAAGTGTGCATTAAGGTCATTGAGATTTAAACAATTCACACCAGTTGCCTTAGATTTACCAATACCTAGAGATCTTAAAAAAATACCAGACTTTACCAGAGTCGGAAGTGGATACTATGTTAAAGACATAGCGACACTTAGCAGGTCGGCAAAGCTTGTTACATTGATTCCGCAACGATTTGTACAGAGTTAAATTACAATCAGTAAGGAATTTTCTGTAAAGCCGAGTAGCCCTATCTCTCCGCTTTATTACATCCTTCAGCGGTGATCCAGGGAGCAGGGTTATGTTTTACTTTAATCCTTTTTATCGGCACATGTTTGTCGTAAAGTTCAAGGAGAATAGAATTATTTTTTTCAACTTTGAAGTCCGTATTGTCCGATTCCAAAACAGGTAACCAATCCGCTGATAGCACGTCATTCCTCAAAGCTTCTAAATCAATATTCTTATTTGAACGGCGAAATGTACACAAGCTCCGTCTTTTAGCTGCTCGTACTTTGTAAGAAAGAAAGATAAGGTCGTGATAAGAGAAACAAGATGGCAGCTGACCATGACAGCGAACACTCTCAGGCTTGGAAACTATTATCAGATCAAGGAGAGACGGAGTACAGTTTGGTGAACGATGTGTGGGGGAAAGAGGTAAAGAATGAAGTTTTACAGAGGAAAGAACATCTACATAGTAATTTAATAGAACGGGAGTCGTTTTTAATTAAACAAGTATTAAAATCACCCAGTAAAATTATGTGTTCATATAACGGTCGCATATTATTGAGTAAATTGTCTAAGGTAGCAAAATAATCAATAGACATGTAAGGGCTGTAAAACACACCCACTAACACCTTAATATGGTATTGTAAAAAAAACTTCTACAAACATATATTCAGCAGAGCAGCAATATAAAGACTTGGAGAAAGAGAGACAATTTTATAGGAATAATCTGCTCGAATATAAATTGCTACACCTCTTCCACCCTTACCTGTCCTATAATTTCGTACCAATTGATAACCAGGCAAAGAAAACTGGTAAGAAGATAAAGTCGGTTTTAGAAATGATTCTGAAATAAGAATAGCATCAACAGGACAATCACTGAAAGTAGTAAGAAGGTCATTGTAGTGGGCAGGTATACTTTGTACATTAATATGTACAAAATTAAAATCTTTGGAAAAAGATGTTAGGATAGAACAAATTTAGTCATGTAATGAGAGACCACCAGAGTCACAACTAATACTTCTAAAATCGTCATCAGAAGAACAAGAGAAAAAATCATAATCAATTATATTAATATCCATAAATATCAAAGTTTTAAATACACTACAATATATTCAAAAGCGAGAATATATTCAAAATTTAAAAAATGTATATATAATAATTACTGGCACACACTTTCACTATAACAAATTGTACTATAAAATACATGATATTTTACTTTAGAATCAATATGCATCAACATAAAAAAATATGCTAAAGATAGCTACAACGCTAAGATACTTATTGATATTAGTTAATATAATATAAAAATACATAACACAAAATACATATTCATAACAAAAAAACACAAATATCTTAAAAACTACTAATAACAAGCATTTAATACAAACGTTTTCTCAACTTCTAAGGCTTTGCGACTACAATTCATAAACCAAAAGACGATGACAACAAATTAAAATTAGTCTTAGACTTTTAAATGGCAGAAGGCCACCGCTCTTACCCAATACCCTGACATTACTTACTGACGACTTAAGAATAATCATTATAATTGAATCTCGATTTTGGTAAATTTGATGCAAACTTCTACTTGACTAATTCCAACATGGTAACACGAATGTCAAAACACACAGAAAGAAGAAGAATAACGACAGATGTCAAGTGTCATTTGTCATGTCAACGTCACTTCAGTAAGAACTTTGACAGTTAACACATTGAAAAGAGTAAAGACAAATTATCTGATCAAAACTGAGGTTATTTTAAAAAAAATACAAACAAAATGATATTTAAGACTTAACAAAATTAAGAAACTGACTCACGCACAAAACGACGTCACAAACGAAACAGTTCAATAGTGATAAGAGCTTAAATATGTCTAATATACACGCAATAAGGTCTAAATTTAAAACACTTATCTCTTCGCCTTGTTCTCTTTGGAGTCTTTGCAGAAGCTACATTACTGACCATAGGTAAATCTGAAGAATTACCTACTTTGGGAAATTGGATAATGAGATTTTGTAAATCAGACATAAGTTCAATTTTACGACGAGTCTTGTCCGGCAGCATGGTATTTATTTTACTATCTGTCGTCCAGCACCTAGAAATTCCGAAGTGCCTATACGCTTCTATGAAGATACGATGCCTGGAAACCGTTAAGAATTCGGAGATAGTAAATCCTGTACCTTTGAGTGATGTTTTCTTACTCCAGACGAGATATCGATGTTTGGTATTCGTGAAAACACACAAGAGTAGCTCTTGGATTACTACATTTTGCGCCTAATCGGTGGCAGACCACAATATCCTTACTTGAGATATCTGAAGCAATCATCTTATTGTTGAAAACATTGAGGATAACAAAGGACAAATTTTCTCCAGATTCTTCAGGCATACCATGGATTAAAATAACTTTCCTTCTAATATAGGCCTCATGACGATCTAGACTAAGAGAGAATAAGTCCATCTAGGATTTTATTAAGGATAAAGTACTCCAAACAAAGGTTTTAAATTCGGCAAACTTTTTTGATAGTTCAGCAATATCCATCTTCTTTTCTGGTGAGGTAGACAACTTTCTGTAGTCTCCCATCATACTCGTTCATCCTGGCTTCAATTTTTTCCAGTTTTTTGCTTATGTTAGAAGTAGATACTGAGGATAGCATTTTTGTGAAATGTGAAATAAATGAATATGGTATTTATTCAGTAACAACTAATGGTGAAAAGTAATAAAAGTGAAATTAGTGTACCAAAAAACTCAAAACATGAGTAAGTACTTCAATTCATTAGATAAAATGAATTAAAAATATGAGAGCACACAAAAATGGTGTTATTGATTCCAAGTCTACCCGAAAAAAATAAAACTAACAGACAGTTGTTTTTTAATTGTCTTAGAATTATTCGATAAAACAAAAGAGTTTTTCAGAATTTTCTAACATATTGAAACTGTTTAGACATTTTGAAAAAATCTGTTTTATAGACATAAATTAATATCAAGTATTCATAAAAAGATTCATATACTAAGTTCATCGCAGCCTTAAGTAGAAATGTATTTTATGTAACTTAATTTGGCTAAACAGCCAATATTGACATTCATCGATATTTAGGACATCACCACTTAGTCAAGCCCTATTTTTTTGCGTGTGGAAATCTCTCGACAGGGGGCCGCATATCATCAGAAGTGGTTCACGGAATCGCGGAGAAACGGCCTCCTTGGTTCAATTAGTTGTGTCGCGGCCCCAGCTCAGTCCCGGTTACTCAGCCCCCCGTCATGACAAGGTTTGGGCCCTCGGGGCGCTTTGTCAAGCCCTAGCGCAACCAAACAATTTACTGTTTTATTTGATATCTTGCCTAATTCTGTTAAAATTTATAAAATACTCTTATATAATAAATAAATAAATATCCCTGGAGAAGTTATACAAATTGAATTTAACCACAAGGTAAAGAATTATGTGCTTGTGTTATAAGTGAATATGGTGTAATTGGTGAAATTGGTTAAACAACCAAATCTTTCCTCTTTATTATTAGCCTAGATCTAATCATGTTTTTGAATAATTTTCTGCCAGGTATCACGAGTGAGGGTTAAAATGTAGGTAATTACCAATAAGAGTATTGGTGGTGGAATACTATGCAGCAACTTACCCCACTAGGGATCCACCATGTTATCTAGTCCTGCCAAATTATGGCCGTTCTTTCAGTCATTACTGACTATGTTCCGATCTGGAGGGTATGATAGTCGCTTCCAGTTTCTCTTTGTATCTATACTTGTACAATAGATCTTTGATTCCGACCCCTGGCACCTATAAAATCTATGTTGTCTATTTGCCCGGTAGTCCCTTATTATCAAGAGAGCAGTGTGCTCTGTTCTCCGACCTCTAACTTAAAAAAAAATTTTGCTCTTAAGTCATTCTTGAACAATTTACATTATTTTTTTAATAAAAAAAACATAGACTAAACTACTGCAACACTCAAACTGGTGTTACAGTCTCTGTGGCACTGTGATACTGGCTTAAGCATCAACTTTTTTTTAATAGCTAATTTGTTACTAACCACAAGGTTTTTAAAACTTCAACGGGCTATATAAGTATCAACATAAATCTTGGCGTATTAACTATAGTTTTATCAAACGAGTCCGATATTGCGTAGACGTAGACGTACTCCTAGGCTTAATTTGATGTTGCAGCTGTTGTTCATAAAACTTTTAGTACTTTAACCTATCATTATAAATAATACGGTCAAAGAGTGTATTCGTTTCTTTAAAATGACTAAAAATAGATGTAGTTTACTAAAATGATCAGCAAAAAATTTCGATGAAAGCGCTCGATGGACTTGATTTTTTCTGGCAAAGTTAGTAAAGATGTTTTTATGGAAAAAACTTTTAAAAGAAGTACATCACTAAGCCACATTTATTTTTAGTGGTTTAAAAAATCCGGAAAGTCAGAAAAAATAGTGAAAAAATCAAGAGTTGAATTATGGTAGCACCTCGTGCTGGAGTCACTAAGTTGTATGAAGATGAGGAAATGGAATCAAAAGAAAAACTTCAGATGATAAACAAACACAATTTAGAATTCTTCGTAACGAAGTTGCTTCGAGATATTTCTTCGACAATTGTTTTTAAACTCAATTTAAGGAATCTGCATATAGTACAACGCTAAACTTCCCCAAAACATACGATACTTACGATAAATAAGTAAAGGAAGAATTTATAGGTTTGATATCTTACTCGGCACAGCAGTACCAATACAAGAAAACATAAGAAGTAAGAACCTCACAAAGTCAATGTTTCACTAAACATGCCACTGCATTTTAATTGTAGAATTTTAATACCCAATTGAAATGTCTCTTTAGACTCGGCCATGTTTCCTGCTACTGCCGCCTCTTGCGGAGCGTTGCAGATAACTGGTTCATTGAATCCTATATTTACTGGTATATGATCGAGAGTAAGCTTATCACTTCCTGCATGTACCACTGCTATAGCCCATTAGTCTAAATTCGATCATAATAAATTTTAATATCTTGTTGATAAAAACGCCATCTTCATTTCTCAAGACCAACTAGTTTGTTTCCAAACTTTTTAGTGCGCCATCTGCGATCTTTTATAGTTATCATCAATTTATTTGTTTGTGTGTGTCAAATGCATGGTAGTGTGGGTAATGTTTTATTTATTGATTTAATGAATTTTACAAGCATTATTATTGAAAAATATTAGTGTTCTGATCTTTTCCTACACATAAACTATAAGTGTGTCAAATTTTATTCTCCTGCGTCAGCGCAATTTTCGTAAAAAGGGGTGCAAAGTTTTGACCTTACGTATTAATATATAGGTAAATAAACACTTCCGAAGGACGGCCTGTTTAAATTCACAGGCAGCATGAACCACATTACCTACTGCAGCTATAGATACATTATTAGGAACAACTGCACTACATATCTATTTCCAACGAGAAGCAGCTACATGCTAACAGGCTAACATCGATTGGCAACTTGACAAATAGTATCATAAATCTCGCAATAACAAAGGAGTTCGAAACATTTAAGCCTCTAGACTGTTAGAACAACGTGCAAAAAAATCAAAAAGCAAAAGCTCAGGAATTCCAAAATCAATTTGATAGAGCAAATAACGAACCAATCAAAAGCAACGAAATACCTATAAAACGGGTGGGTATAAAACAAGAAAAGGCACAGGTAGTATTGTAGTATTGAGTAGTCAAGTGAGCTAGACTACTCAATACTCTCCTTGATCTTGACATCAAGAATAGCATCAGTCTAGAAAAGTTCAACATCATTTTTCAGGCAGAATGCAATGAATCCGTATACAATTAGCTGCAAAAGCAGTATTGGATAGAAAAATAAAAGACAAGAAACTTAAAATTATAACGGATAGGAAAACAATCTTATGCGCCCTGGAAAATGACTTTATAAGACAATCAAAGGAATCAATACAAAGAATAGACAGGAAAATAACAAAGATAATAGTATTACTAAAACTAAGCAAGCAAGATCTAAGGAAGGTGATAGGTATCTTAACATGTCGCTGCTTATTGAACAGGCATCTCCACAAGATTAGTGCTACAGATAGTCCTCTACGCAGAGTGTGCATAGTGGAAGAAGAAACGCTACGTCATGTACTACTTAAGTGCAAAGCTGTAGCAATGCAACTCCTCGGAGGGCCGCAGGAAACCACAGGTTATTTGCAGGGACCACAGGCTTTTTTGGATAGATCTGGGATCGCTCAAGTAGCCCTATAACCACTCATATCATTGACGCGCAAGCGCTTAAAATACAGCATAGTGCGGTGAACTGCCCGCATTCACGAAAAAGTCTCTTTATACAATTCAAATTTTAAAAACCTTTTAGAAACGTTTAAGCCTTAAACGTAAATATTCAACTATAAACGATTTTGTAGAAATTGAACTTGTATAGATACCTACTTCATTGTAATTAAAAACGATAAAAATATATGGCTTTATGGTTTGGTTATGGCTTATTTATAGTTTTATAAGCATATTTTTTACTATTGTGGCATGCAAATATGTTTTTTCTTTAAATAAGTTAACTCTTCATATTTATTACAAGATTTGTTACCATTACAAAAAATGTTGATCACATTACATTCAAACCACTTTCTTTACTGTAACGTGAGCACTTGAAAACAATTTTATTACGCTAGACTGTGATTGATATTTTCTGTGGCAAAGGTATACGTTCATATCTTGTCCAAATACTCTTTTCTGGGAACGTAAAATAAAATATCGACAATTGTAATAGCACATCACTATAAAATTGTACACTAAATATGGCATTCTTGGCAAGCATGAGAACTGTCATGACATCGCTTTAAATCGACGCCAAAATGAGCATATACAAAAATGTCGTTATCTCTTTCGGTGTACAATACATCAACATTTGTTAAAAAGAGACAAAGAGATGTTGTTAAGTTGTATGTCGATTCCAACCTTATTTATACAACTAAATTTGCTATACAACATTGTTGCACGTCTTTATATATTCCTATTTCTATGTTGGCAGCTCATCAAGTATGGGAATAGATATTCGATAAACAATTGGTATTTATTTCATTTTTGAATACATCTCCTAGCAATTAAAATTTTTATGTTTCGCGATCTTTGCAGTTTATCTAAAATACATTAAAACGAGAGTGTGTGTCTATGGAATTATAACTTTTGAAATGATGAACCGAATTCGATGCGGTTTATTTTTTGAAAGTTGACATGATCCAGATGGTTCTTAGGTACAAAAAGGTAATATAGTATTATAATGTAACTCTTTGTAACAAATGCCTGCGATTAGTTACGTACTAATTTTAATAAATATCATGTTCATAAAACCATACAAATTACGTTCATATAATTTTTGCGCAATATTTTTTTGCGAAATCTTTACCGATTAAATCTCTAAAAAGGAAACATCTTTGCTTTGCGCCAGTTATTGAAGATTCTGGTCACTGTCATATTTTTTTTAATCTTTCGTTTTAGCTGGGCCCTTAACTAGTGTGTGAAGTTTAAATTCAACATGACTTTTAAATTTCGCTGAAAAGCGTTCTAAGATTTTAATACAATACCATCATCATCATCATCATCATCAGCCGGAGGACGTCCATTGCTGCACATAGGCCTCCCCCAAAGAGCGCCAGAAGTCACGTTCACCAGCCGCTTGTATCCAGCAACTCCCCGCGAATTTGACCAGGTCAAGAGTCCATCGGGTGGGAGGTCGTCCAACACTACGTCCTCCGGTGCGGAGCCGCTACTCGAGAACCTTTCTTCCCCAGCGGTTGTCGGTTCTGTGAGCAATGTGGCCTGCCCAATTCCACTTCAGTTTGCTAACTCTCTGAACTATGTCGGTTACTCTCGTTCTCTTGCGGATCACCGAATTGTATCTCGCAGAGAAACACCGAGCATAGCTCTCTCCATAGCACGCTGAGCGTCTCTGAGCTTATTTAAGAGGCCCACATTTAACGGCCAGGTCTCAGTTCTATATGTCATCACTGGTAACACACACTGGTCGAAGACTTTCGATAATTTTTTTACAATACCAACAAAACACTAAAATCACCTTGACAGATCTTATTCACCTTAGGATTTTAAACTTAAATCGTCGCGAATTAATAACATTTTTAATTATTTATACGGAATACTCACGATCTCTTTTTATTTTATTTGTCCGATATTTTGGCCTAGTTGCATAGGCCGTGGTTACGACGGGAC
>NJDC01001124.1:80718-91305 GCA_002245475.1 Calephelis virginiensis
TCATCACTGGTAACACACACTGGTCGAAGACTTTTGATAATTTTTTTACAATACCAACAAAACACTAAAATCACCTTGACAGATCTTATTCAACTTAGGATTTTAAACTTAAATCGTCGCGAATTAATAACATTTTTAATTATTTATACGGAATACTCACGATCTCTTTTTATTTTATTTGTCCGATATTTCGGCCTAGTTGCATAGGCCGTGGTTACGACGGGACTGCGGCGGCGAGCTGTAACTTTTGACAGGAGGATCTACTGACAGATGAGCCTGTCAACCCTCCGTCTAATTCTTCTTTTTTGAACGTCCTTGTCACTATCATTTCTGGGCACTATATCGCGACACACAACACTAACTATGTCCCTACACTTTACGGCACTTTTTGTATTTATAGACCGGCACCAACCAACAATTGGATCCCACGCCTTAGCCAACTTAAAACCGTCTTCCCTATTGAAATTATTTGGTGTATTTCGAATTTCAATAGCTTCACGTACACGTGTAGAAACTATTTGTGGATTATGTAGTTATATCCAATGGTTGGTGGACGAATCTGAAAGATGTTCAGCAATAGCAGACTTCTGAGGGTCATTTTTCTTGATTGCGCTGATATGCTCTTTAATACGTGTTGAAATAGTTCGCTTAGTTTGTCCTACGTACGAACTACCACAGCTGCAATTAACCTTACAGACACCTGGGCACTGATATGGTATGCTATCTTTAGGCGAGCGAAGATAGGCTGCAATTTTCTTTTGGGCCGAAAATACAGTTTTTATATTATATTTACGTGCCAGGAGTCTGCCAATTTTATCCGTTATGCCACATAGGTATGGCAAAAATGCTGTGCAACGCTCGACGGTGCTACGACTTCTAGGTTTGTGCTGCTGTATTTTACATCTCGGCACATGACCGTTTTGGCATAACACCCCAGCAACATGTCTCAGCTCCTCTTCCAGGTGGTCTTGATCACAAATATCGTAGGCCCGCTTCGTCAATGCTGTGACTACTGACGTCAAGTGTTTTGGGTGGTGATGTGATGTTCCGTGTAGGTATCTGTCAGTATTTGTTAACTTTCTATACACCGTGTGACTAAGAGTCACACGGTGTATAGAAAGTTAACGAATACTAACTAACTAATACGGGAGGCAAACCCAATATCATAAAACAAAATCAATGAATCCTTTCTGCAAGTAAGTCATTTACACTATAATACGTTTTATCTAAAAGGCAGTCAAAAAACTTTTTTCGAAATATTTTTAGAGGCAATGATTTGAAATTATCAGGTATTTGACTATATACACCAATGGAAATGCAATATACATAATTTTTATAGATATTAAGTCTTTGGCAAGGCACTTGCAACTTTTCACTATTTCTAAAATGTGAATTCCCTAACACTTCAGCATTTGTTTGAAATAAATGATGGTGTTTTTTTTACAAATAGACATACTGCCAAAATATATAGACAAGGTAAAGGTAAAATGTTGAGTGACTTAAAAAGTGGTTTGCATGAATGTATCTGATTAACATTACATATCGCTCTTATACACTTCTTTTGAACTCTAAAGATTCTAATTAAATCTACAGAATTTCCCCAAATAGGGATGGCATATTACAAAGCAGAGGACACGTATCCATGATAAGCTAATAGAGATGCTTTTAAGCCTGTCACTTCTCTAATTCTTCTTAAAACATAAACAAACCTATCAATTCCAAAGGGCTCAATATGAATTTTCCATTTACGGAATTTATCGATTTTTATACCTAGGAAATTCGTGAAGTCTACATTTTTTATATTTGTATTACTTAAAACTACATTTACTTTTACAAAAAAGAATTTTGGATAGGTTTATTTTTAAATTATTATCACTAAGCCATGATAAAACTTTAGTCAAAGTTTTAGTTGTTTCCTCTTCTAAATCATTTTTACTTTTACAATTGATGAGAAGAGTAGTATCATCTGCAAATAAAATAAAATCATACTTGATAGCATCAAGAAGATCATTTATATAAATTAAAAAAGTAATGGCCCTAAATTACAACCGTGTGGTACCCCGCAGTTATTAAAAAAAAAATTTGAAGCATAGATTTTCTTACGGTTATCACATATTAATTATACTTGAACACACTGTGCCCTGTTTTCTAAATAGCTTTTAAACCATTCTAATGATTTATCTCTAATGCCATATTTTTTAAGTTTAATTAGTAAAATTTTATGTGGAACAAAGTCATATGCTTTATTCATATCTAAAAAGACAGAGAGTGGATACCTTTTATTATTAAGACAGTTTTTTTTACCAAATCAAAACATACATATACTGTAGATCTACCTTTCCTAAATCCATATTGATTATTTATTAATATGTTAAAATCAAGTAAGTAACTGTAAAGTTTTTCATACATAATATTTTCAAATATTTTAGGAATAGCTGGAATTAAATTTATAGATCTATAATTACTTATATCACAAGTATTTTTTTTTAAATAACGGTTTCACAATCGACTTTTTAAGTTAAATATATGGCAGAGTTTTTGATATTATAGTTGCAACATTTATTAAAATATCTGTGCTTGTATTGTCATACCCAGTAGCCTTTATGTTATTCAAAGAATGTATGAATATTTAAAAAAAATACTTTCATGACAATGGTGTTAAAAACATAGATTTAATATAATTGGAAAAATACTTTGGTTTAATATGACATGTGGAGCTGTCCTGGTTGTAAGAAGAACATTTAGCCTGATTTATAAAGAACTCATTAAAGTGTTCGCAAACAAGTTGAAGATCTTCACAAAATACATTATTTATTTTAATTTGCTCTATTTCTTCTGTACACGTTTTATTTTGAAACGCACTTTTGATTATATTTGAGCATGCAGCTTTGCATTCATTAGTTGATTTTTCAATATAGTTCATTGATGCCTGGTTTTGAGATTCTAATAAACATTTAGACAATACTTTTTTATAACGAATATAAGTATTCTTATAACCCTGTTTGTTACAATGAGAATACCGATACTTTAAACACAACTGACGTTTCACTTGACAACATTTTAAAAGACCTTTATATTAGAAAGCCATTTATTTTTGATTCACTTATTTGAAACTTTCTTTCTAACTTTTGAAAAACATAATTCAAAGAATAAAATTAAAATGTCATGAAATTCATTAAAAGCTTTTTCACAGTTCTTTTCTTCTTTTTTTCTTTAGGTTTTGGCCTTCACGTTAGTATTTAGCCATTAGTCAAGTAGAAATTTGAATTAAATTTTATATCAATTTTAATTAATTTTAATTAGTCATCAGTCATAAGTTGTCAGTAAGTCATGTCAGGCGCTTGGGTAAAACGGTGGCCTTTTTACACAAGCTCATGTAATGAGTTTTGGCGACAACGAGGAAATATACGGTACGCTAATTTCTTCATGATTATTTCATTTGTGCACTTTCACTGAACAAAATTGTACAAAATGCCATCAAAATTGACTAATTTCACTCAATATTAACATGAAATTCAATAATTATGAAAAAACTTCGACCATCTTTTCTCTCTATGGCGCCAAAACTCTTTCACAGTTCTTATTATTGAGTATCATCACTAAAACTTAATGATGACAGACATTCACAAAACTTTTTAATATTTTTTTGCCCAAAGAGGCGCTTTGTTTCAAACCAAAAATCACGCCTCAGCCTACAATGTGAAACTGACTTAATACCTACTTCTTATATACTTTGTGCAGTTTCATGGTCAGATAAACCAAGAATATGAGTATGAACAGCCTGAACATTATTTAAATTACTAGCAATCACATCTAAACATGCGTTTTTCCTAGTAGGTTTGAGAATATGATGAAATATAAACATAAATTATTATTATTTAATATACTTGTTAAATGTTCGTGTGTATTGGTAACTTGTAAAAGATTTATATTCCAATCTTCACATAAAAATATGATCTTCTTCTTTGAATTATCCATAACCTTTACCAGTAATAATTCTAAATTATTAAAAATTTCAACATTAGAACTAGGTGTGCGATATATACATAATACTATTAAATTATAGGTGAGTATTTCAACTGCACATCATTGAAATGAGAAAGGTATGTGTATTTGTAAGTCAATGCTTTTAAAGTGAAAACCTCTACTGACTAGTATATACTGGTATATATGTATATACCTTTAAAGTAGGTAACATTTATGTATTACAGTTTTTATTGTTTATTTGCTATAATCAAACTCTCCAGCGTGATAATTTTTTTTTACTATAAAAAATATGTAAACAATGATCTGATGAAAAGAAATAAAATCGGCACTTAGTGAAAGAGAAAATAGCTTCGAGAGAAAGAATAAACTTTTTTGGAAAGAGGGGAACTCTCGGAGTTGTTCACCTATCTCTAGAATGAACAGTAATAATATATATTCTCGCATGCACTTAGGACACGTTAAAACGGTGGAGTGAATTTAATGCAGATAATAATTATGTATGAATATGCCCAGATGCTGCAGATGGGTCAAAGTAAACATTTTAGTAGAATTTTGACAAGCAGGACTTTTTTTTAGAATATACTTTTCAAATAGTTCTTAATTTTTTAAAGGTTTTGAAACACATACAAAACATAAATATATTTTTTTTCCTTGCTTATATTCCATTTGACCCTTCTACAATGTTTCACACGCTGAAAACAGCTTCAGCACATTTTTTAAAAAAAATCCTGCGATTCTAATGAGTTACCACGTGTTTCACTCCCAATTTTTTTTTGACTGACTAATTTGTTGCTAACGTCGCGGTTTTTACAACTTCACCAAGCTTTGTTGGCCGAGCATAGTGCTCAGCCCGAGACATCATTATTTAAATAAATTGGACTGTTACCTACAACGCCAGCAACAAGGGCTGTCTCCCGGGAGACCGTACCTCGACTTGGTGCTGCGTTCTGGTTACTGGGTGGACTTGATGGAGGAGTATTGGCGGCTAGTCACTCGGCGTTAGGCGCCGGGCGCAAGAGAGGTCTTCGTCGCCATCCGCCGAGACCGGCGGCGACGGTGTAGTGTGATGTTGTTGTATTGTGAGTTCGTGATCCGTGATGCGTTTGCCGCGGTTTTGGGTCCAGAGGATCCGACAACACGTGGCGGGGTCTTATATGATCTGAGGGCGCGTTAGCAGCCGGTGTGTAGTCAGACGCGGTTGCTAACACCGGATTCGGGTGGGCAGCCGTTTTTTCAAAGTAACGTTCTGATAGTTCTTTGAAATGCTGCGTTATCGTGGGAAAATCGAGGTCGCGATGTAGGTCCTCGTTGCGAACGTACCACGGAGCACCCGTGGCAGTTCGCATGAAAGTATTCCGGACTACTTGTAATTTTTTAAGATGGGCCGGGAAGGTATGCGCGAAGTCTACGATACCGTAGGCTAATGTGGGTCTAACGCATATTTTTTTCTAGAGTGACCCCTAGGTATTTTCCCAGGAGATCGCTCTGCCGAACAGTTTGATGGTACCCAGGCTACGCCTGGATCTCATCCGTTCGCTGGGTCTGAGAACTCGATTAAAGTACACCGCTGCACTTTTATCGGGGTTCAATTCTATACTTCCTGAACCAGTCGCCCAGGAGAGTGGCCGCGTTTCTGAGGAGGCAACCTATTTTTATTTTTATATAGAAGAGGAGGCAAACGAGCAAGTGGGTCACCTGATGGAAAGTGATCACCACCGCCCACGGACATCCGCAACACCAGGAGTATCACAGATGCGTTGCCGACCTTTAAGGAATGAGTACGCTCTTTTCTTTGAAGGTTCCTAAGTCATAATCGTTTGAGAATACCGCCCTCGGTAACTGATTCTACAAAGGTGTTATACGGGGTAAAAAAAATGTCTTCGGAATCGCACAGTTGTAGACCGCCACGCATCAAGATGATGGGCATGATACCTTAAGCTCTGACGCGATGTCCGAAGGTGGAAATTAGCGGCTGGAATTAAACCAAACAACTCCTCAGACCAGTCCCCATGATAAATGCGGTAGAAAACACTGAGTGACCCAACATCTCTACGCAACGCTAAAGAATCAAGCCGATTGGTAATTGCCTGGTCATTGACAATTCGAATTGCTCTACGTTGAATGCGGTCAAACGGAAGGAGCTGGTACTGTGGAGCCCCTGCCCAGAGTTGAGAACAGTACTCCATATGAGGCCGAATTTGCGCTTTATATAGTTGTAAGCGATGGGCCGGCTTGAAATACTGTCTCGCTTTACTGAGCATACCAAGTTTTTTAGAGGCTATTTTAGCCTTCTCCTCCAGATGACCACGAAATTGAACATTACTCGAAATGTCAACGCCGAGTATACCATTGCAGGCTGTGGCAGAAAGGGAAACGCTTTCTAATCGAGGAGATGCGACAAAGGGAGTCTTTTTAGCGGAAAACGCGCAAACTTGTGTCTTGTTAGGGTTAAATTGCACCAGATTCTGCTGGACCCAAAACGAAATTTCAGATAAAAGATTGTCAATTTTAGACACAAGTTGGTTCCGGCTCTCGATGACATGTCCCCGCGATGTATTATGTCGGCCAAAGTATAAGGCTTCCCCAGTAGTGTCGTCTGCATAGCAATGAGTGTCACGAATTTGCAACATGTCAGTGATATGCAGAAGAAACAAAGTAGGAGAAATCACACAGCCTTGGTGAACACCAGCATTGACACGTTTGGACTCCAAGCACGCACCGTCGACAACGACCTTGATGCTACGCTCCGTCAAAAATCTAGTGATCCATGTACATAATTTCTCAGGAAGACCGTAAGAAGGAAGCTTCGATAGAAGCGCCTTGTGCCACACTCGATCGAAGGCTTTCGCTATGTCCAAACTGACAGCCAATGCTTCTCCCTTGCTTTCGACTGCTTGCGCCCATCGGTGTGTTAAGTAAACTAAAAGATCACCAGCTGAACGACCACGACGGAAACCGTATTGACGATCATTTAACAGCTGGTGCTCCTATAGGTACCTTAAGAGCTGGCAGTTTGTTATGGATTCCATAACTTTGGAAACCAAGGAAGTTATAGCTATAGGTCGGTAATTGGACGGATCCAAGCGGTTACCTTTTTTAAGGATCGGATGTACTAAAGCTGCCTTCCATGAATTCGGTACAATGCCTGATGAATAGGAGAGCCGGAAGAGTCGCGTTAAAACCGGTGCCAGCTCAGGAGCACACACTTTGAGAACAATCGGAGGGATACCATCGGGCCCACTCGACTTGTTGACGTCCAATAAAATAAGTGTTCTACGCACTGAACTCTGCAGAAACTTTATTTCTGGCATAGACACTTCACACCGCGGGATGGTCGGCAGCGTGTTTCCATGGTCATCTAAAGTCGAGTTGGAAGCAAAGAGGGAGCCTAGAAGATCGGCTTTCTCTTTCGCATCATGGGGTAGCGAAGCATCACTCCGGTGTAAAGATGGTAAAGATGGCTTCGCAAAATTTCCTTGGACAGCCTTGGCGAGAGACCAAAACGCCAATTTCTCGCCAATTCTACCAATGTGCTCGGACTTTGCCCTAGTAATAGCTCTTTTAGAAGACCTAGAGGCAGAATTATACACCTTTTTAATCTAGCTGGTGTTTTCGTCGCAAGACTTCGCTGCCCGTAGCCCAGGCCTGGTAGCATTTCCGCTTATGGCTAAGTGCCATCTTACAGGGACGACTAAACTAAGGCTGGGATTTGCCACCAACAGGCACTGAAAAAAACGGAATATAAAGTTCCATACCCTGCAGCACCTCATCAGTGACAGCATCAGCAACGATGTCTGGATCATCCAGCGAGAAGCAAATCTGCCTCCATGGGTAAGACGCAAAAAAAGATCGCATACCGTCCCAATATGCTGACCTATAATGCCACACTCGACGTCGGCCTGATGGTGGTAGCCGCACACAGGGTGGTATGAACACTGCATCCCGGACTAAGCAGTGGTCAGAAGATCCAAGAGGGGCATCGACAGAGACTTTATAGTTCTTAGGGTGAGAGATCATCAGAAGGTCTGACAGTGAAGGCGTGTGATCCCACACATCTGGAATTCGCGTGGGCGAAGTCACCAGTTGCGTGAGATCATAGGACAAGGCAAAGTCATGAACAGATCTTCCCGCATGATCAGTGGAACGTGAACCAAGCCAATCAGCATGGTAGGCGTTAAAATCACCAAGAATCACGATCTCCGCGGATGAGATCTGCTCAGATACAAAATCGGAAGCCATTTGCATGTGCTCAACGAGCCGGTCTGTCTCAGCATTGCCGCTATGTGACCTGTACAGGCACGCGTAGACACGCGGGTGGTCTGAGCAGTCAACGTGCAGCCAAAGAATAGACAAGTCTTTGCCTTCAAGGTTGCCGAGGCGCCGGAAACAAATATCCTCTCTGACGAAAGCGCACACGCCAGCCCGAGGCATAAATGAATGTTCCAATTTATACCCCGGGTAGGAGAGGTACGACGTGTCAGCCGGAGAAGATATGTGTGTCTAAGTAAAAAAGAGCAAAGCTGGCTTTGCCGCCTCCAGATGAAAGTGGACGACGTTCAAGTTGGAGTGTATTCCCCTAATATTGCAGAAATCCACAACGAGCGTGGAAGGGGTCGCCGAAAGTTTTGTGCCCTGTTTGCCTCGAACAAATCTAATTTTACGCGCAAATCGGTCCTTCCCATAGTACGTGGGGCCACCTAGCGTTTCCTGGTTAGAATCCGCAAATTCTAAATTAGAAACACAAGCGGGGGGATTGGTCTCCACCACTAATGCAGGTGGTACCCCCCTGGGGACTAAAACTTTGAATTTTCGGCTCCATTATAATATGAGGGGGGAGGGCATCCGGGACTCTCACCAACCAGGCAAAACGCAGCAGCAACGCCGCTACTTCACGCCGGTCTTTTTTGCCGCGACTCCCAACTACTTTTTGCCATTTCTAACTCGTTAATTAGAAACTAATATCATCAATATTAATAATATAGCTTTTATTGTCTAGCGGTCTGGTGTTGGACTTGACTTCTGAGGTCCCGGTTTCGATCTCCAGGTGCCCGACCTGGAGATCGAAAAAAAGGCATTTTTTTTTTATTTTCCGTTTTCTAATAAAAATAACGTTGCCCGGGATTGGACATGTGCCCGGTTGGCGATAGGCTTGCCACCTACCACATTATGTGCCTTAGTGTCTTCTCGTAATTTTTGGGTATCCTAATTTTGTCTGCCTACCTATTCGTGGATAAGGGCGCGAAGATACTAATATCATGAACAAACACTAGCATGCGGTAAAATTTCATACTTACATTGTCTCTTGAAGAACAAATAAGATTACATTAGGACAAAGTATAAAGTAATTTTAAAGAGTTTGACTCCTACTTAACCCTTAGGAAATAATTAAACCTTCAAGTTTCATCAAAGAAGCCAAAAAGTCGCGATCCTCAGAAACTCTGCGACAGACGGGCCGCGAACTTAAATAAGTGTATTGAACGAGTAACTTGTAATTGGATTGAATGTTTCTAAATAAAGTTGGGGAGCGATGGAAACTCGCGCCAACTCCTCGGTTGGTCGTTAGTAGGCTGTGGATTGGTTTTGTTTTAATATACATAATGTTGAGACTTTCAGTTCGCCCGTAATACAGTCCTAACTTTGATAAACCAAAATTATATATTAAAAAGGTAATACTTAATAATTATACAATAATGTAAATAACTGCACCTGTACATTGAAAACATCGCGGAATAATATATAATAGTTTCAAAAGCCAAAAAGACGCTTTTAATTCTAACGGAGCCAAAAAGTAGAAAATTATTTTCTATAAGTGCAAATAAAAAAAAAGTGATTAATAAAACAAAATTTTATTTTCTTTCTCTTTAATAATTTAATTAATAGGAAATTATTTTCTACTTTTTAGTTCAGGCCTTCTTAAATTACTTAAGGAATATTAAAAAATAATGAAAAAATCTAAAACGAAAAATAAATAAAGGACAAAAAATAATTAATGTCGCTAAAACTCTTGGGGTCGACGAACGCAGCCTGATTAAGTTGTAAAAATCTCGCGGTTAGGAACATGTTAGCCATTTCAAAATAATCTCAGCTAATCATAGACTATAAATACTCTGTATATCCGACACGTTAGAACTGATAGCGTGTCGTATACACAATACCTACAAATATTTCATATTATATTATTAAAAACTTTTAATACTTACCTAACATTTTTTTTTTACCAAAATCATAATCGGTTAAAATAACTTACCATTTTTTTATGATAATGTAAGGCAAATAAGCAGACGGATTTCCTGATGGTAAGAAATTCACGCCGCCTAGAGACACAAAAGCTGGTAATGGTGCGTTGCCAACCTGAGGACAGGATGTTCAGCCTCGAGAAAAAGTAAGTTTACCGGCTACCCCTCCGAAATGGAACACGTAAACGGCAAGCATTGGACGTTATGGTGGCAGGAATAGGTAAGGCGGTCCAATCAGTATTTTATTATAAGTTTAGTAGGTACAACAACTGTTACTAAGATATTTTATTGAATCAGGCGTTACTTTGCGGAAATCCATTATAAAAGATGTAAAATAAGCCTTTATTTTGCTAATTTCGCGTAA
>NJDC01001124.1:91353-153128 GCA_002245475.1 Calephelis virginiensis
CCCCAACCCCCTTTTAGTCGCCTCTTACGACAGGCAGAGGATACCGTAGCCCTATTCGTCGCCCGGTACTACAGGGCCCACATGTGACAACCCTACCTAAAGTTCCCACCTCCCACCTCCGCGACCAGATCACAAATACTAACTGTTACTAAGTCATGAAAAACTATTAAAACAGCTTGAATGAATATAACTTTTACCTACATTCCTGAAGGCATTTTGCATTTAGTTAATTAAATTGTATAAATAATATTTTTCATTAACAACAAAACATTAATATTCATAATAATCGCATAGTTAGTTGTACCCGTCATCATCAGTCGGAGGACGTCCACTGCTGGACAAAGTCCACCCCCAAAGAGCGCCACAGGTCACGGTCATCAGCCGCTTGCAACCAGCAACTCCCCGCGGTTTTGACTAGATCGTTAGTCCATTTTACCCATTACTAATTATTAATTAGGTACTTTGTTCAGCTAAGACATAAGAAGATCGGTGTAACTGCACGAATCCTGTATTAAATGTCTTCAAGGTCATGGCGCGAGCCTAGGGCCGCCCCACACATCACAGAGTTCATAGGTGACTTACATACAGATTTCCTTTGCGCCATCCCGTCCCTTTTTTTTCGCCCCTACAAATTCAAAAAAAAAGTCGCGGTCGTAATTTAAAAACGTTAACCAACTTTATTCACTTAATATTTCTCTAAAATGGCAAAAATATAATGAACTAAGACTGAAAAATCCCCTTTCGTTTCGATTTCTTCGAAACTGAATTCCTTAAATGACCTTTGCCTGTTGTAACATATTTACTTGTAATATGTACATCCTACTAACCTTGTAAATATCTCTGTTTTATTATCTTCTGTTCTAGTATTCATATTAATTACTTGTAATGCGTACATCTTTCGATCCTTGTAAATATCTGTTTTTTACTATTTCTGATCTCGTGTCCCTTATGATTGTTATTGTTTCTGTTTTTACTGTTTTTTTTCACAGTTTTTCTGTTTAATAATCCTTTTAAATCACTAAAATACACCGAAATTTACCATTTTTGACATCTTCAATGACAGTAATGACTAATTTGAAGATGTCAAATTTATTTCTTTTTTATGAGAATAGAGGACTTTTAGGTGGCGTCAATTTTAAATTCACCAATCAGATCGCATAATTTTAAATTGTAAATTTCGGAACAGGTCGCGCTAGTATAAAAGGATGACGATCCAGCCGATCTGGGCATTCTAATTCTATTTGTGAAAGAAGTCAAAGGAATAAAAAAATAAGAAGAAGTTACGGAGGAACTGCTGCCTGCTGCCTGCTACCTGGTGCTTGTTGTCTGGTGCCTACTACCTGGTGCCTGCTGCCTGGTACCCGCTCCTCGGTGGTGGACCCGAGGACCCTGAACCGACGGTAGCTGCCCCGCCGGTGTACTTCTGTGGCCACCTTCCCAGCGGCCCTCTTCTACTGCTGCTCCTGGCTGCTGAGGGAAGGTGCCAAGGGGTCCCCTACTCCAGCCGCTGAGGCCTATAGCAGCGGACCTCCGTGCTCCACTTCGTGCTTTCCTCCGTGCTCCGTCAACCCGTTTTCGAGCCACCGACGTATCCCACGTCCATCTATTTTCTATTTTCCTTTTTTTCTTTAGCCGGCAGAAACTTTTATAGTGTACAGTGCACAGACCTTTATCGAGACTTTTTTTTTTATTTTAAATACAGTGTAATTTTGCTTAGATTTTTATTTTAACCTCAAATCGACAGGATTCCCTATCAACAGCCAAACTTAAGGAAGTTTGACTGTTTGTTTGTTCATTTTTCTGTTAACATAGTGGTGGATGGTAGCTAAGCCACCCCACTACGTTACAGTCGGGCCCCACGTTGGGCGCCACTTTTTTTAAAATAAAAAAAAAAGTCTCGATAAAGGTCTGTGCACTGTACACTATAAAAGTTTCTGCCGGCTAAAGAAAAAAAGAAAAATAGAAAATAGATGGGCGTGGGATACGTCGGTGGCTCAAAGATTGGCCGACGGAGCATGGAGCGCAGCACGGAGGAGAGCACGAAGTGGAGCACGGAGGTCCGCTGCTTTAGGCCTCAGCGGCTGGAGTAGGGGACCCCTTGGCACCTTCCCTCAGCAGCCAGGAGCAGCAGTAGAAGAGGGCCGCTGGGAAGGTGGCCAGAGAAGTACACCGGCGGGGCAGCTACCACCGGTTCAGGGTCCTCGGGTCCACCACCGAGGAGCGGGTACCAGGCAGCAGGCACCAGGTAGTAGGCACCAGACAGCAAGCACCAGGTAGCAGGTGGCAGGCAGCAGTTCCTCCGTAACTTCTTATTTTTTTATTCCTTTGACTTCTTCCACAAATAGAATTAGAATGCCCAGATCGGCTGGATCATCATCCTTTTATACTAGCGCGACCTGTTCCGAAATTTACAATTTAAAATTATGCGATCTGATTGGTGAATTTAAAATTGACGCCACCTAAAAGTCCTCTTTTCTCATAAAAAAGAAATAAATTTGACATCTTCAAATTAGTCATTACTGTCATTGAAGATGTCAAAAATGGTAAATTTCGGTGTATTAGTGATTTAAAAGGATTATTAAACAAAAAAACTGTGAAAAAAAACAGTAAAAACAGAAACAATAACAATCATAAGGGACACGAGATCAGAAATAGTAAAAAACAGATATTTACAAGGATCGAAAGATGTACGCATTACAAGTAATTAATATGAATACTAGAACAGAAGATAATAAAACAGAGATAGACAGAGATATTTCCAAGGTTAGTAGGATGTACATATTACAAGGAAATATGTTACACTGTTTGTGGTGAACCTTATACCCCGTTCCTTCTATTTACTTTACAAATTATTATTTCTAAATTAGTTGGTCAGTCGACGTTTGGTCGTGGATGAGGTGTGTTAGTTTATTAATTGCTCAAATGCTCAATTTTACTTATACGATGTGTTCATGAGTTCCTTCCCAATAGGGGCATTTCACGTAAACCGTCAGGGAAAACACAGTGATATTCTGAAAAACGACCATATTTGGCCAATTTAAACTTCTAGCAGGTATAAGAGACTATTCAAAATATTTTTTTAATAAATTATATTCACCAAGTTATAGGTTTCTAAAGAATTGTTGTGATTTGAAATTACAATTTTTAGAAGTGTTTTTACATATTACATGTTTGAAATATACAGTTTTTTTTGAGCATAAATAAAATCGAAATAAAAAAATATTTTTGCCTGTTTAAAACCAAAAGTGAACTGTTTAAACCAGAATTACAGTTACTTTTACCAATTTTATTGTTCTATTTTTACTTTCAAAATATAGCTTAAGGGATGCAATATAAACGGTACACTAGAAAACTTAAAATGGGATGGGATCGTTACATCAAATAATATACACCCCCAACGCAAGAGGCATCATACGTAGTGCTTGCTTAGATGGGTTAGTGTGCCTGAAACAAAACGGCTACAAAATGGCGTTTTTACGCTTAATGACGCAAGACGAAGACAGGCATAATGTGACTGATATTAATGACTGTAGTTCTTACTTCCCTTGGAAACTAATTGTGGTCTACGTAATCCCATCACCTAATTGTGATGTCTGGATTATTTTAACACGAAGAAGCAGTGAAGCAAGCAAGGAATTGAAGCAGCTCGCTCGGATTGGTACCAACGCCTTGGCGACATTGATACTGGCGCCAAGTCGTAAGTATTCGTCATTTACGTGTTACGTGAAGTATAGGAATCAGACATGTGCACGACGTAAAATGAAGTGAAAATAATTGAACAGGAGAACATGTTTGTTAAATCAGAAGTTTTTACAAAATACTCGTTTTATCTTAGTCTATCACTTTGTTGTTCCTAACTTTTATTAGACCTAAATATTAAGTACTTATACATCATTTACAATTATTACAATCATTTAATTTTACAATAACATGTAATTATAACATTTTCATTTTATAAATATATCATTTAATTGTGTAAATGCTATGTTAAAATACACTAGTACCAATTCCAAACTTAGCCAATATAAAGAAAAACGGCGAAACAAACACCTCCTCGGTATTCAGATTTTTTAAATATGATATTTATGCTTGTTCGGAAAAAAGGTTATCACCCAATCCTTTCTGAAAAAAGTGCTTTACCTAGTATCTACCTTTGTTCTTTAAAAATAAGCCAAATTGCTTTAGCATGGCTTGAAATAACAAGCACTACTAGTGTATCCGCGGACAACAGCTATAACACATTATTGGCTTTTTAAAAAACATGATTTTTTAAACTTATGCTAATATTTTAATATTTTTCTTCTTTTAAAAAGCTTAAGTTTAGAACTTTGCGAAGCCAATGCACATCGCCTGACCCATCATCACTCCATTAGTACTGCTCTATAAAGCTTTCATTCAGAACGTCACAGGTCACAGCGTAGTGGTCACAGAAAGAAGCCAAACTACGCAACGCGGAATCATAGTCTTTTGAAATCACTCTGTGGTATATTTATTGCGTTCGTGCCCTAAAAAGTTCCTTTAAAGGCTTTTAATCTTGGAGCATTATTTATGAAGCCTCAGATGACTTCAGACGATTAATAGCTCGGGGTGATTTAAAAGTTTCTTTCAATAATGGCTGGCCACTTATTCTCCGCTAGAGTTTACCCTCGATATTTTCTTGAGTTTATTTTTGATCGTCTTACAGTGCAGAATTTTAACTTCCTGAACTTTGTGTAAAAAAGTAGGCTAACCTTCTTGTTGATTCAAAAGTGTATGGAAAAATAGTTGAAAGGAGGATGCAAGGGATGTCCGATGAAACATTGTGGGAGGCTCAAGGCGGTTTCAGGTTTAGAACAGGATGTACAGATCAAGGGTTTTCACTCCGCAATATTGTAGAAAAGCATCTATCTAGCTGTGGGTCAGAAGGTTTTCTGCGGTTTGATGGATCTCGAAAAAGCGTTTGATGTGTTGTAAGTAAGGAACTTTGGAGAATTTTTATAGATTGTGGGACAGTCGGGCCCTTGCTGCGTGTGGCATAATCAATGTATTTGGATTGTAAAGTATGTGTGCGGGTGGACGGCAACATATCGTCTTGGTTTGATATTGACATTAGCGTCAAGCAGGGTTGTGTGTTGTCAGCACGCTTGTTTATCTTATATTTAGATAAATGTCTCTAAAGGTTAAGATCATCGAATGTGATTATGCGTATGGGTGACCTAATGGTGAACTGCCTGATTTATACAGATGATGCTGTACTTTTGGGCTCTACACAATCTAAGCTGCAAACACTCGTCTCAGTTGTGGGGGGAGATTGTAAAGAAATGGGCTTACATTTGAATGCGACGAAAACCAAAGTTATGATGTTAGAAAGAGACAAATTCAGAAAGGATGTAAGAGTTTTAGTTGATAATGTAGTGTTGAAGCATGTGAATGAAATTGTATATCTTGGTTGTCAAAAAGCTAGACTCGCTTCACATAATTCAGTGCTCATCCCAACGTTATCGTATGGAAGCGAGAGTTAGATATGGCAAAAAAAGCATGGAAGAAGAATAAATGGGGTCGGAATGAGAGGGCTACGGAAAATCTATGGTGTAACGTTCGATAACCGCATACGTAACAGTGAGATCCGAGAAATATTGAAGGTGCTGATATCGTAGTGATTGAATGATTACCCTCTTCATACATTCACGCCAGCACAGCGGAGCATGCCTTTTTGCATTTTAACAACACTTTCTTTCAATTTAACTCTCCTTTCGCTGATTTCACTGTTGTGAAAGAGGTCAGCGAGTTTCACAAAAAAAATTACAAAGTTTCCAAAGTTCTCTCATTTCCACCGCATTCATTTTACTTACATGCTTTCTTGACAAACTTAACTCCACAGTGCATTGTTTGCCCGTAGTTCTAGTCATCTATTCCAAGTAAGAAAGTAAAAGAGATTTTTTTTTTACTAAAATGTAACTGTCTAAGATGTTACAAGTTTTTTTTGTTACTAACATATAATATCACGTCATGGAATGCAATATTATGTCAGTCATTATAAATTAATTTTAAAGTCTAAATAAAAATTACAATAAATACAATTTGTAGTTTATTTTTTAACAAAAACAATGAGTTGTAAATTTTTTTCTTGGTAATGTCATAATAGCAAAAGTGATTAAAAATATGAAAGCATCATAAATTAAGTTAAGAGTACGTTTCACCTATACTAAAGAAAGCTTGTTTAATAATACAATTATATAATTTTAATAATATATATTTATAAGAAGAAAATTTCGATTGTTTGTTTGTACTGAATAGGCTCGAAACTACTGTACCGATTAAAAAAAAGAGTGTGTGTACTCCTGTACGCACGTAAGAATTTATACTTCTTTGGCGTAACAATCCAAAAATACCAAATAAGAAGGTTCGCAACTAACATCAGGGTGTTGCTTTTTTCTGTCGGTAGCAACTAACTTCAGACTGTCACATTTATCCTTTGGTGTGAGCGCGCATTGTAAAAATTCACTCTCATCATTTTTCCCAATCGCGCCAAAAGAAGTATAACTTCAAAAAACTTTCATCAATAGAAGCCAACATACAAACAAAATAGGCTATATTTATATCTAGTAAAAAAGTGTTCCTACTAAAACTTTAATAACATACATACATACATATTTTCACGCCAAGTCCCTTACGGGGTAGGCAGAGAGTATCGAGTGCCAGACCTCACGATCCTGACAAACCTGTCTTGTTTCCTTCACATTCATAACCCTTTTCATACGAACACGCCGGTTTCGGACACTCTTGACACCACCCTCGGATAATATCCGATTGATCTGATCGTGAAATGTCAGCCTTGGTCTCCCCGGGTACCTACATCCATCCACATTCGCATTGTATATCTGCTTTGTCAATCTTTCATCTGTCATTCTTTCCACATGACCGAACCAGCGGAGCATGCCCTTTCGCATTTTAACACCAACACTTTCTTTCAATCCCACTCTTTCTCGGATTTCACTATTACGAATGCGGTCAGCGAGCGTTACACCACAGATTTTCCGTAGTGCTCTCATTTTGACCGCATTTATCCTACTTTCATGCTCTTTCTGACATACCCAACTCTCGCTTCCATACAATAACGTTGGAATAAGCACAGAATTATGCAAAGCGAGTCTAGCTCTTTGACTCAAAACCTCGCTTTGGAATAGCTTACCCAACGCTCCATTCACACTATTCCCTTTAAAAATATATAATATAAAACTTTAATAATATAACACAAAGTGTAAAAAAGTTATCTTTAAAATGTCTTTCTTTGCATCAGCTGCAGGAACCATGAATGATAGGAAAAGAAATGTTCTATAATGTTAACGAACGTATTAATATTTACAAAAAACCTTTCTAAAAAATCTAAAATCAACCTCAACAATGTACAACATAGATAGCTGAAGTTCATAATCTCTTAAGCAAACTTAAAAACACGTGTGCAGTTGTTTTTTACCAAGATTCATGCAACAAAAGATTCGCGAATTTCATAGCAGCTCCACTTACTTATATATCTGTAATTTTACCTTTTTAACATTTTTTTTTAAAACCCATATTTTTTTATTGCTATTATCAAGCCGATTAACAAGAGCGAAGCAAAATACTGTATCGATCATAGTTGGTGTAAAAATGATAAAGAGCATGCTCTTTTGATTCAGTCACTCGGAAGGAATGGCAGATAAAGGAAACCATACCATCAAGTTCATCGGATTCCAATATGACAAGACTAAGAGTTTTTGATACCAGCGTGTTTCCATGAAAACATTTATAAATATGATGAAAGCTAAGCACATCCATAAGTATCGTAACACTTTGCACTCGTTAATCTCTCCTCCTGGCAAGTCTTCGTGTGAAGATATGCATGTATTTATAAACTACTTTCTTTTAAAAATTAACAACTTTGAAAATCATGTCATATTACCTGGAAATAAGTTACAATATTATGATAATATAGTCGTATAATACCTACTATAGCAAAGTAGGAAATAGCAAAGCAGGAGGTGTTATAGCGAGACCAGTGAGGCAGCTGCCCACAACGTGGCCAGACTCATTTCTTCGTATACGTTACAGGATTCGCAGGGGCTCATCCGCTTACTTTAAATTCTCATTACGTCCAAACGCCGATCCATTTTAACCATTCAATACCTGAATAGGAGTTAATGGCTCCTATTTACGGATTTTCAAATAGCTGAAGTAGGTACGTGATGAGGTCGCAGTTTTGAAATGGTTCACATCGCTCTAGAAATAAAATTACCGTAGACGGATGAATATATTTGCACTGTTTTGAATCCGAATCCGGTAGGTAAAAGAAGGTAACAAGGTTGCTGTAAGTTTAACGTGTCTATCTGTGTGTAGATTTTAATGTTCAAAACCTGACGTCATCGAGATGGTTCTTAGTAACATTACATGTAGGTTGTGTCAGAACTTTTAGAAATTTAATTTCAGTGATGTATTCACTCTTTTTATTTAATGTTAATTAATTTTATCTCATTGTTGCAGATTTTTTAGTATTATTTAAGTATAAACAAAAAACGATTAATCTAAAAAAATATTATGTTATTTATAACGAATTGATAAATTATTAGAAAAGGAAAAGTTTAAATGTATGATATATAATAAATAGTACGAAACATTATTTTTTTTAATTGAACTATCTTAATTGTTATTTATCTTTGATTTAGTTACATACATATTGTTCGATGATTTTATATATAAAATATATGTTATGTACAAAAAATACTATCCACACAGTATATAAGTACAAATAAAACATTTTTCTAGAAGCCAAACAAGTACACAGCTTTCCTATTGTATATACGTAGTAAATAATTGTATGATATAGACGCGTCACAAGACGTGTCTTTTGTATGATCCAAGTGAAATAAAAGAAATTCTGAGATTAGAATATCTTTTTCGAATTTTGTTTATTCTGATTCTAGTTCTAATGGAAAAAGACATATTAGGTAACTGAAGAAACCAAAATTAGTGATAGTGCGTTGGCAACCTGAAGCTTGGATTACGAGTGCGTGAGGCGAGTTCAGGGTTAAAATTTTCTTTACTCTAATTTGAATGTGGTATAAAGTTTTTTTTAATAACAATCAAAAACATGTTTAAGTATCTTCACGCCCATATCCCCGAAGTGTTAGGCAGAGGCACAACCAGGGCACCCAGGACTAGCCGAAGATACTAAATCCCACAATGTGATAGGTGGCAAGCCTATCGCCAACTGGGCACATATCCTATCCCGAGCAACATTTCTTTTTATTAGAAAATTGGAAAAACCCAGTTTTCTTTTTGTTGCCCTACACGGGATTCGAACCCGGGACCTCATGCAGTCAAGTCCAACAACTAAACCGCTAGACCACAGAGGCGACAAAAACATGTTTACTGTACTGAATAGCATCAAATACGTAAATATAACGAAATTAAGTACAGTAAGTAATGATATTATGGTGATAGCCAAGGTTACAATGTCGTGACGGTAATGAAAATGATTTCGTAATTGTATCATGACGGTGTCATGACGATATCATGACGATTTTGTGACTATGTCGTAAATGTGTTGTGATGGGGCTATAGTGATGTCGTTACTTTATCGTGATGTAGTTGTGATGATGTCGTGACAGTAAAGGTGAAGACGATGGCGTGAATGTTTCGTGAAAATAACGGTGTGATTGGTGATGGTGCTGGTGACGATGTCACGACTGTTTAATTAAAGCTATGGTGTCATTATTGTGACGGTACAGGTGCTGATATCGTAGTGATTGAATCATTACCCTCTTCATACAATTACGCCGGCACAGCAGAGCATGCCTTTTTGAATTTTAACAACAACACTTTCTTTCAATCCTACTCTTTCTCGGATCTCACTGTTGCGTATGCGGCTATCGAACGTTACACCATAGATTTTCCGTAGCCCTCTAATTCCGACCGCATTTATTCTTCTTCCATGCTTTTTTTGCCATACCTAACTCTCGCTTCCATACGACAACGTTGGGATGAGCACTGAATTATGTGAAGCGAGTCTAGCTTTTTGACGACCAAGATATACAATTTCATTCACTTGCTCCAACACTATATTATCAACTAAAACTCTTACATCCTTTCTTAAATCGTCTCTTTCAAACATCATAACTTTGGTTTTCGTCGCATTCAAATGTAAGCCCATTTCTTTACAATCTCCCCCCACAACTGAGACGAGTGTTTGCAGCTCAGATTGTGTAGAGCCCAAAAGTACAGCATCATTTGCATAAATCAAGCAGTTCACCACTAGGTCACCTGCATTCCCACATTCGATGATCTTCAACTATCTATCTTGTACATTGTTGAGGTTGATTTTAGAATTATTTTGAAAAATTGCACCTTCAGCGTCTTGTTTGTCCATAACAGTAAGAAAATAATTCTTTAACACCGTTTTTAAAACCTCCTAGCTTTAATAGGTGTACAAAATAATTATACGCAGCTGATCTTTTTTATCTCTTTATCGTCATTCATAACCACTTGTAACAACTTTGTTACATTTCGTCTTCTCTAGTTCCTGTATTAATGCCTGTTTTTGCGTTTTCTGGAAAGTACCGTGTGTGGCCTACGGACACCTTTTTAATACCTACACTTTAGCCTTTGTTCACATCTTGCTAACGGCTTGGTAGCAGATTGTGTATTCTACTCAGCAAACCAGTACCGGGGACGGTTTGTTACTTGTTAAAAGACATGTTTTTTTCAATACCTAAAAAATCTGCATCTAAAACTTTACGTCCATTATTATAGTTGATGACCTTTGGAAAAAATAAAGTAATATTTATTCATTGGGCGCCAGAAGATACGGCGTCCCATACGCTGGGGGAGTGCGTCGCGTTTGAGTCACAGCGGCGTACTCTCTCAGCGGTCGTAGGAGAGGACCTCTCGCTGCCGAGCGTCGTCAACGCCATGCTTGGTAGTGACAAGTCCTGGCAAGCGGTGGTCTCTTTTTGTGAAGAAGTCATGAAGCAAAAGGAGACCGCGGAGCGGGCCCGGGAAGACGATCCCAGCTCAGGCCCGCTCCGGCGCAGGCGGACGGGGGGCGCAAGAAAGCCGCCTTCAAAGTACTTCCGATGCGTGGCTGCCGGGGGGAGTCGGGGGACTTCCTCTGACCAGCACGGCCTCGCATGCCTGGGGAGCGACTCCAGTGGCCGGAGTCGCTCCTCTTTCAGCGCGGGAGGAGGCCCGGTGAGGACCGGGCCGTAGCCGCAAAGCGAGATGGTGATTGCCAACGCGAGCCCATCTAGCTCCTAGCCGGGCGGCAAGAAGGTCATCGTGTGGTTTTTAGTCGGTTCGAGTCCGACATAACCCGCTGCTCTCCCCCGAGAGCAGTGGGTATCCGGGGGGATTTTCCACACGTTAAAAACAAAAAGAAAAAAATATTTATTCTTTACTCCATTGTTTTATGTCCGTGTAGTGTACAGACGAGAACAAGAATTTCAACACATCTTATTACTACAACATATATATTTATATAACTTACATAAAAGTGCTGAAATCAGAATACAAGTATACACAGTAATTACATTGATAGGTTTATAGATTACACACACACACACACACACACACACGCACGCACACGCACACGCACACGCACACGCACACGCGCACACACACACACACACACAACACACACACATTACAAAATAATATTGTGGAAAATAGTCAGAAAATTTCCCAATTATTGGCTTGTAGCTCTTTCAATGATGTTTTTGAAGATGCTGAGGATGAAGAAGTGGTAAAACACAATACAGATTAAAATATATAAATTAATCTCAGTAAAAGAATACAAAAGTCGAGCTCAAGAATTTTAAAAATTGGATAAGAAACGACGGAGAAATCGTTAAGCATTCATAAATAAACATAGGAGTTAAACATAAAAACTACTTTTTACGAGTCGATTAAAATTGGTACTTCCAAAAAAATATTTATGTAACTCTAAATTTTTTTCAACGTTTTGTATTTACACACAACAGACATAGGAAATACTTTAATTTAGGTAAAGGTCAAAATAAGAAATGTGCACATTTTGGACAGACAAAATCTGTGCTGCCATTAGCCGTTGGTAATAGAAATGACCACCGACCACGGTCCAGAGGTGAAAATTTGACCGCCTCGTTGGTCGAGTGATATGCGTACACACCTAACTACACCGACTAACCGCGAGGTTCGGGTTCGATTCCCGACGGGGGCAGGCGTTTATCTGATGAACATTTAAATGCCTGCATTTCCAGATATGGGCGTTTATTAAATTAATTCTGGTATTTATTTATGTGTTTCTATGTATTGGTATCGTTGACTAACACCCATAACACAAACATATAACTTGCTTACTTTGGGGTTAGATTCAATTTATGTAATTTGTCCAGAGATATTTATTTATTTATTTATTATGGTAGACATATAAACTCAAATTATTCTTGACTACATCTACATATGAGAATTACTTTGGTCATCGTCATGGTCATGATTCGAGAAATGATCTAAGAAATCATCGCTACCCAAGGGGTCACCCTCAAGTATTTAACATGTATCAATAAAAATATGTTGGTAATCATAGCCGTCAAAATAAACAAGTTTGTCACAAATATGACCAGCTTTATGGCCAACTGCACAGATAAAACGGCTGCGCCATTACAAAACTTTGTAAGGAATAAAAGCTAAATTTTAGAGGAGAGCGCATAAACGTATGTTGTTCGTAAACATATTATATACATAAATATTACTTTGGTGGTTAGTTTATTAATGGTTTAGTTGTTCCAAAAATGAAAAAATAAACGCAAGTAATAAGTATCATCCGTCCGTCCGCCGTTCACACTTGGCGAACACTCAATTCCGCTATCATTAGTCTTACGTGAGTGTTCCGATTTGGTATTAGAATTTTAAAGACTCCTCACAAGAACCGCTTGTTGTGTTCAAAGTAAAATTAAGTAATGTGTACAAATAAATACAATTTGAGATAACTGTAAATACAATTTGAGATAACTGTAGATAGCAAATGTTAAAAAGAGCGCACAGAAGAACAGTTCACAGTAATAACAAGCTAGTATATTGGCTCTGTCAGAAATATATCACATATTCAGTTTCGCAGTAAGATATACGGTTGCGAGTCTGCGCGCTCCCGCAGTTGCAACGAGTTCCGGAAGTCATTCGGCAGTGGCGTGGACAAATAACCGTGTATTTTTTATATGATAAGATAGGGAATAAACACATGGCTTTCCTGATGGTGAGAGTGAACCAGAAATGTTGTAGGTGCTCAGTCACCGGATAGGGTCCAGTGACTGAGGTGTTAGGGCAGTCATTGTGCAAGCTTACCCGCTATGGAGTACCTTCCGGACGGGGACATGAATCTATCATTATGATGGCAAAAATTCATTTAATTAACCTAACTTGATAGATTTAAAGCCTCAACCAGCCATACTTGTGGGTCGCTACCGTCACAAGGGAATTACGTGAAAAAATGTGTTCAGTTTTTTATATGAGAGATCAGCGAACAAACATGCGATGCTCAAAGTGGTAAGAGAAAATCGTAGCCTATAGACACCATGGATGTTAAAAGAGCGTTACTCTTCTGAGGCAAGGATGTTAAGTCTATTGCTCACGTCTACCGGCTACCCTATCCTCTAACTCAGAATATAACAGAGTCATTATGGCTACAGAAATAGTTAAGGTGGTATACCCTTATCTGGACAAGATGCTGCACAACAACCACTCCACCTCTCAACCACCACTGGTAGAGTGACCAGTGGTCTTGTACCTTATTATCCAATAACCATAATAAAAATGCGAATAAGCCTCTTACGAGCTGCCTGACAGGAAGGCAGGTAGTCTATTCTACACAGAAGATTTGTACCGACACAGGGGATACTGAATCTATTCTGTCGAACAACATTACTCTTGATGGATAAAACTAATAATTTAGAGCCACCCACTAACACCTTATAGTCAAAATCGGAGCTTTTTTTATGATATTGGAAGGCAAACAAGCAAACGGATTTCCTAATGGTAAGAAATTCATGCCTCCTAAAAACACCTAAGGTGGTAATAATGCGTTGCCAACCTGAGGCCGGGATGTTAAGCCTCAAGCATCATTAAGCTTATCGGCTTCCTTACCCTCCGAACCGGAACACGTCATGACGTTATGGCGGCAGGAATAGGTAAGGCAGTGGTACCAATCCGGGCGAGTCGCTACAAAACTCGACCACCTAGTAAACTGAACCGCTATTGCGTGAAACATAAAACCCAGTGAAGTTGTAAAAACTGCGAGGTTAGCAACACATTAGTCATTCAAAAAAAAAGCGTGAAACGTCATTCTGCTCACAGCTTTTGAAGTGAGCTCACCGAAAATTAAATTCCCAAAACTATATTCTTTCATTGTTTTGCTATTCTTAATTATTATCTTATCATTTCTAGTGAATAGTATTAATCAAAAACAAATAACGTCACATGATTGCCCCTACATCAAGGGTTAAGATAAGTTAAATTTACTGATTTCCTACAGGTTTTCTCCTTTTTCTCCCATATCCTTGTCGCATTAATGGAGTCACTGAAGAAATCTTCTCTTAGGCTTTCATATCAGAAATATAACTCTTAGTTTTCAGATGGGGAAATTTAGCAAAGTTAACAAAATACAAAAATCCAATTTTAATTGTATCCGAAAAGTAGACTATTTTTTTTTATTTTACGATATTGGAAGGCAAACAAGCAGACGGATTTCCTGATGTTAAGAAATTCACGCCGCCTAGAAACACCAAAGGTGGTAATCGTGCGTTGCCAATTTGAGGCCGGGATGTTAGGCCTCGAGCAAAAGTAAGTTTAATGGCTACCTTACCCTCCAAACCGGAACACGTCATGACAGCAAAAAGTTGAACATAAATAAAGAATTAAAGTGTGATATTTGGCGCAATAAAGAATATCGTGGCGACTCCGTGCCTTCTGCAGTTACAACGACTTCCGGAAGTCATCTTTCAGTGGCGCAGACGAACGAGATACTTTAATCTTTTCATGTATCGCGACATGCTCAAAGATGTGGCAACTGTATTTGTGAATGTGTGTGTGTTACTACAGATGTTAATGGCAAGTGTATGTATGAAGTAAATGTACTAGTTATTGTCAGATATTTTAATGTTTTTGATCTACAGGTATACATAGGTACATATAATTCACATTGCACGCCAACTCAGAATCGTGCTAAATGGAATAAATTAATAAAAAAAGCCGATCAAATGGAGATTAGTGCAGAAGTGCAGTGAGCAACGCAGGTCTCTGGTCCCTGCTTTGTCGTATTGTAAGTGAGTCAAAATACGATTGTGCACTTGCGGAGCATAGTACTGTTTCGGTATTTCAATGTTTCAGTCCTCGCAATTCACGAAGTTGTTCGTGAGTTGCAAGTACCTTACCAAATAACTAATGAATTTTGCAACAACATTTAGTGCTTACTATTTTTTTTTAATTTCAAAAACAATTTTAATATCTCCTAAAAGACAAGTCCACGTAAAGTAAAAATTAAAAATGTCTAAGACAAAAATAATGTGCGTTCTAAATTATAAATATTGTCCACTAAATACATAGTCCACTCTCTGTCACATATTAAAAACTTTTTAATCAATAATGCAGGCCACAAAAATATTTCTAAATTTTCAAATGTCAAAATATATTATGAAAATAAGTATGTTTTTTTTTAATTTGACGTATTATATTATATAAATATGGAGTGGACGCTTAAAGAAGTGGCGTGTCGCGTTTATCGCACTGCATCGATATGCTGCACTACACGCCAATAGGCTTGGTTAGCTTATGTACTAGGAACTAATAAAGACGGGAGGTGACCCTCGTCTGCCACGAGTGCGGGGCGCCAGAAAATACGGCGTCCCACAGTGCCTCGAGTCAGAGTGCGTCGCTTTTGAGTCACAGCGGCGTACTCTCTCAGCGGTCTTAGGAGAGTACCTCTCGCTACCGACCGTCGCCCAAATCGTGCTCGGTGGTGACAGGTCCTTTCAGGCGGTGGTCTCTTTTTGCGAAGAAGTCATGACGCAAAAGGACACCGCGGAGCGGGCCCGGGAAGACGATCCCAACTCCGGCGCAGGCAGACCGGGGGCGTAAGAAGACGGTTCCTTCGCCTTCAAAGCGCCTCTGATGCGCTGCTACCGGGGGGAGTCAGGGGACTTTCCTCAACCAGCACAGCCTCGCACGCCTGGGGGCAATTCCAATGACCGGAGTGGCTCCTCTTTCAGCGCGAGAGGAGGCCCAGTAAAGACGGCGGAGCGAAATAATGAATGTCAACGCGACCCCAGCTTGCTCCTTACCGGGCGGCACGAAGGTTGTCGTTTGGTTTTTAGTCGGATCGAGTCCCACATAACCTGCTGCTTCTCTTAGCTTATTATGGGTATGTTTCTTCCGTTTTGCAATATGGGATTCCGATTTGGGGAAATAGTGTAGAATTAATTAGAATCTTTACAGTACAAAAGAAGTGTATACGGGCAATATGTGGAGTTAATCAGTTAAATTCATGCAAACCATTTTTAAGTCGCTCAAAATTTTGCCTTTACCTTGCTGACATAATATGTTGGCTTTATGTGTATTTGTAAAAGCACATCATCATTTGTTTCAAACAAAATATGCTGAAGCATTTAGAATTACACACTTTAGAAATAGAAACTAAACGTGTTTTAAAATCAAAAACTTATTTTTTTTATGATATTGGTAGGCAAACAAGCAGACGGATTTCCTGATGGTAAGAACCTGCGTTGCCAACCTGAGGTCGGGGTGTTACGCCTCGAGCAAAAGTAAGTTTACCGGCTACCTTACCCTCCGAACCGGAACATGTAATGACGTTATGGCGGCAGGAATAGGTAAGGCGGTGGTACCAATCCGGGTGAGTCGCTGCGAAACTCTACCACCTAGTCAGATGTCACGGTGTTAGTGACGGTAAACCTATGCTCGCCTTTTACGAGCTGCCTGGCAGGAAGGCAGATGGTCTATTCTGCAAAGAAGCCCGGAACAACTCGGGTTGCATATTATGACTATTGCGGTTACTTTGAAAGGACCGGCCAAATTATAATGTATGGCGATAAAGGTTTAAATGGTAATGCATTTTAAATGTTATTGCCAATTTGTAGTATTAACTTTTTTAAACATTAATTTAAAACAGTCTGCAAAATATTTCACTTATTGTCACGCTATATTGTACCTAGTACGAGTCATAACGTCACTAGCCTGCAAATGCGGCTGCTCTCAGTGGGAACCAGTTTTATTATTTATTTGCTTTATAACCATGCATATTGTATTTAGTGTTGGATAAAAACTATAAATTTATTTTTTTTATAGATAAAATGTTATTGATTCCGAATCATTCCTCAAAAGTTGGCTGGTTATTTAAATGTCAACCTGTATAACCAAATTCCTGATAATCTGAAATCACTTCCAACAAAATGATTTTGAAACAAGGTATTTGTTTTTCTATTAGAGAAAGCATACTGTAAGAGATCTTCTTGCTAACAAGCAGAAATAAATATATTTGTTTTAATTCTAAACTTAATTTAACAATTTTATTGGTAATAAATAAAACAGATTTTTTTCATAAAAAGTATAAAAAAGTGCTGCGACTTAAATATTAAATTGTGTCCAATTAAAAAAAAAATTTAAAGTGCCGGAAGGGTACGGAATGCAATATTCTTATATGTATTTTGTTACGGGACAACTGGTGTAAGTAATGTAACATTTACTGAATGCTAATTCTGAACGTGTTTTAACATTACACTTATACCTATAATAACATAAACACAGCACAAAACCATCAGATGTAGATTTGTGCGTAACAATAGTTAGGTAAGTACAAGACAAACACACACAGCGGCGGAGAGGCGACTGCAGCCGCGGTTGTTTGTTGTTCAATGTTTGTGTTCAACAATCCGCTGTTTACGGATCGTTTGATTAATCCAAGTACATACTTGCCTCGAGAACTTCTCTGATTTAAGTGAAACTTACACCGATTTTCATAATTGGGGTAAGTATGCTAACATTACAATACATTTTTTTGTAACATAAGAAATAAATTTTGTTACCTCTAAATAGATTCGTTATGTAAATTCGTATTCGTTTATTACATTAAATATTTTTAAAATTCAGTTGATGTTATGCTAAGCAATAATGTCAAATTTTTGACATTCACAGGCTTACATTTATTGTTTGTATCAAATTTAATTATTATTTTATGAAATATGTCAATTTAATTAGTTATTTATAACACACATACAACGTTATTTTATTATTACTATAAAAAATAATAACAATTTGATGAAATAGTCAAAATTTGTAAGTTTATAACATTGAGACAGACAAAACTACAGTAAAATTAATACAAAATTACACGCAGAAATCTGTACTTACGAGTATAATAAAATACAAATTTTATTTATAATGTATTGAAATAAATATTAATATGAAATGAAATGACATTACTTACTACTACTAGTAGGTACTACTGCTACTACCTATTATTACTGACATTTTAACGTCGTAAATATAGCGCCTAGAATTTATTGGTAAATATTGATTGAGATATAGTTATAATGAGTAGTATTAAATAGCTTTTTACATTATTTTCTTAATTCTATTTTATTTTTAACAAGCTTTTATTAGGTCGACCTGTACGTATGAAACTATGTTATCAAATCTAAAAAACTAATTTAATCATCTTCTAAAGATTGTAACGTCATGAAAATTGGCACTTGTATGTGATTTTGGTGACAGTATAATAACATAGCACTGTCGAGCTGATCTGATGATGGAGCCGGAAGATATGAACTAGAACTTCATGATGAATGATCGTATCATAGCCGTGCTTGGACTTGTTAGAAAGGTCTTGTAATGAACGTTGACCATGATTAGGTTTCAAGGTCTGGTAATAAAGCCGGAAGATAGTCACAAGCATACGATGTATATTACGTGTAATACGTGTAAATGGGGTAGTAACTTGCTAAAGATCCCGCTTAAGCCAATGTAAGAAACGTGCCGAGGGTTGCATGTCATGTGGTTAAAAACGGCATGTCTTTTACGGATGGACAGGCATATGTGGCGCCAAGTCGAGTAAAATCAGTTAGCGGTCTCCAGATTAAAGAGCTAGATTTTTCTAAGCTGGCAGGTAAGACACCATGTAATACAGACGCACTGGCGGAGATGGAGAGGATGCGGGCTCATTCGTCTATTTGAAATAAACGTTAAAATATTCCATTAGCAAAGACTAGAAAATATAAAATAAATTAAAGTGAAATAAAGAAAATAAATTAATCAGCGCCCCACGTTTTTACTATCAAATATTATAATTAAAAGCACACAATTTACACTTTAGCCCAGGAATAGAGACAACTTGAATGGAAGTTATCAAGTTAACGTGGGAATTTTATTAAAAGTTTCAATTATCATATAATGGCAATTTTACTCATATAAGACAGTAGCGCAAGTTGAAGTCAAGTTGGGTTCCATGATCTTTAATTTTCATTTAATTTATTAAAAAGTTGTTTGTGGTTTCGTACAAACATAGCAACCTTTTATATGTAAACAGACATAAGTGTTAAAGTTTTCATATTTTTAAACATCGACTTGCAAGATTCCGATGGACCAGCTCCATGTAGCACTTATCCATCTTTTTGTGCGATGAAAATTGTCAATAGATGTAGAGTTTCCCTTTAACACAATTCCATATAAAATGGAGCCAACATATCCATCTATTATTATTGCTATTATCATTTATTCAATATACATAACAGGTAAAAACCCAAGGCGTTACAAGCTTAATCCTTCTAAACATTACAATCTTCAGACTTAATAATTAACAGTTGTAACCTAAGTATTTTATTGCGCTAGATTTAAATGACGATAAACTATTAACAAATATATCGACATCTGGTATCTGAGTTAGCTTGCCATTGAGTAGCGTGATGGCTAGAGATAAAGGTGCGTTACTCGCGCGACGTGTGCGCGTCGCCGACATCTCTATCAGCAAAGGGTGTCGGCGGCGACCACTCGCCCCGACTGCAGGTTCAATAGCACGAGGGAACAAATAACCCAACATTTTCCAGAGTACAAGGGTTGTCAATTTTTACATTTAATAATATTAAATAAATATGGAATACCAAATGTAATTTCCGTCACAATTCCAGCGTTAAGTAGTCTGTCATACCAGCCATTTAAACAGATGGGTATAAAAAAGGATAGTATCTATATTTTTTTTAAATACAAATCGCAAAACTTTCACTGTACTCGTTCCAAAAGTAGCGTATTTTTTTTCAAATGGGTCCCATGCAATAGAATTATATTCTAAAGTTGTACGTACGTATGCGTTGTAAAGTGCAATAGAAGAACTTGTTAGATTATAATTATATGACATTCGCATTATATAACCTTAAATTTTGTTTGCTCTAGAGCAAACGTTGCAAGGTAATTCTTGAGTCAAAGGTCACTCTTAAATCTCGTTACTAGTTATCTATCTAAGATAATACCTAAGAGTTTTATTCCGTTCACCTCATTAATATTATTTTTTTTCGTATTTTATTTTCATTTCATGGCATTCATTTTTACAATTAGCAAACCGAAGTAATTTAGTCTTGGATAGGCTAGCAGTCAAATTATTTATGTTTGACCATGATGTTACAGAGTGTATGGTTGATATTGCTGCTTACCTATGAGCTTCTCTATTATATGAATCGATTTATTTAAAATACTTTTTGTTCAGTTGCTTTTGGTGACAACAGGAAGAGGGGTGGAATAAACACCCCTTGACATCATAGAGGTAGATTTCTTTATTTTTGGTAAGTTCTGTAATTTCAACATATTGCCCTTCGCAATAAAATTATTTGAACAACTTTTGATCTTGTTTAATGCTACTCGTCTTATATCGCAACCACCTAAATCGTAGATATTGGTTTGGTACCGTAATAAGGAAAAAGTAAATGGTGCAATGGTGGAGATTTCACTTCTTTTTGTAAGTTTAAAGCCATAAAGAGGCTGAAGTAGCGAAGGGGTTAAAATTTATTGTAAAGGAAATAAGCTGTAACAAACTGTGCCAAAAAAATTAATACTTACATGTTATTTTATGTAGGGATTAACATTTTTTTGAAAAAAATCAAAAGGTCATCACTAAGTATTTCTAAATTAATAAGTATTTCAGTGATTACCACTACTGTTACGGTTTCGAGCAGTTTAGAGCTGTTTAGGGGAGCAGCTATACGTATCTATTATAACGTACCTATATAGTAATGCAACAATGGGCTCTGTACCATGACCTGTAGAAACCACGTCTTTATATCTCGCTATACCTAAGTTAATCCATCTTCCTTCTCAACCTATACAAAAAAATACTGCCAATATACTTCCCTACAAAGTCGATAACTTCCAATTATTACTTTTAAGCTAATGAATTAAAAAATAATGTTAATTAATTAAATACGTTTAAGAGGACAATGATTGCTTATTAAACTTTAAAAAATAATTATTTACTTCGTAACAACGAATGAGTCTCTGTGATTTCACAAACTTCTACTGTAGACAGACTCTCTTATTAATAAATAGAAAACAAACAAAACGACGCTGTTTTGTCATGCGAATTACGTCAAAATTGTATTTACTAACTTCGTTGGTTTAGGAATTCTTCGCGTTATTTCAACAAGAAAAAAATAAGGTTGTATCAATCTCGGTGAGTCATACGATTTATTAGACTTTGACGGAATGGTACTACCTATCACATTTTCTCATTTGAGATTTATGCCTATGATTGATGCGCTAATGACTGATTGCTATCAAGTAAAGACGTGAAAGAAGCAGTCATCACAACTACACAAATTAAATTGGCGGATGAATGACCCGCTGGTGTGGCGGCGCCAGTGGCGAGAGATTTCCCGGTCTTGTTACAGCTGCAGTAACTTGATATTGCACAAATATTTCTAGTATTACCGAACTTTTGTTTTTGGAAACATTTTGTCCGTTTTGTCTTACATCCTAAGAGTCCGTACAGAGAGTGTTACACGTGACCTTTTCTTTTGTAAATAAAGTAGTACCTACCTACTTATTGATTTTTGTAAAATCTGCTACGTTTAAATTTATAAAATTTCAATTCAATTAAATATCGGTTCTAAAAAGTTTTTATGCTTTTAATTTATTTTTTTCTTTTTAGTTATCGCTGGCTAGGTTTTTCAGTCTAGTCATCTCATTTAAAGCATCATTACTGAAAGGTCGTTTGCCGGTTAATTTTGAATAATCCAGCTCTTCAATATGGAAACCTTCTAATTTTTTTTACGCTACTTGTCGACTCTTCCAGAGCTCCGTTTAGAAGGATAAGAACTAATCCACAGAGTTGACCCAGGTATGTACATGACATTATGATACACCCCGATGCCACTTAGCCCTCGACACGGCTTCACCTTGACTTGGGTGTTTAGAAGAATGCGCCACTTATTTCAGCTAATAGCTTTCTTGTGCCTGAGCAAATACAGCTCCGGGTTTGATTTTTAACAAATCACACAAATTAAACATTTTTTAAACTTACATTTTTATTCTCAGCTAACCTTTTCATTATAGGTGTAACAAAAAAAAACTTCAATAGTGCGCCATACTGGATTTAAAGTGATGTCAAATTATTTTCTTATTATTTTCGGCAAGCCCTTTCATTTGACACCCATATTGTAGCAGTGCATTAAAAGTAATAATAAATATTATTGGCATTAAATATATCTCTGGACAAATTACACAAATTGAATCTAACCCTAAAGTCAGCAAATTATATCCTTGTGTTATGGGTGTTAGTCAACGATTCTATTACATATAAATACTTAAATAGATACCAGAATAAATTTATTAAACACCCAGACCTTGAAATGCAGACATCTAAATGTTCATAACGCAAATGCCTGCCTCCGTCGGGAATCAGTCAGTGTAGTTAGAAGTGTACCCTAGCCACTCGACCAGCGAGGCTGTCAAAGTAGTATATAGCTGAGTAGTTGCTTCACCATGTCAACATTGAAATATATTGAACAATCTTTCAATAAATTTCAACAAGACACAAGTTTGCTCGTTTTCCGCTAAAAAGTTACCCTTCCTCGCATCTCCTCGATTTGAGAGCGTTTCCATAACTGCCACAGCCTGCATTGGTATACTCGGCGTTGACATTTCGAGTGATGTTCAATTTCGTGGTCATCTGGAGGAGAAGGCTAAAATAGCCTCTAAAAAACTTGGTGTCCTCAGTAAAGCGAAACAGTATTTCAAGCCGAACCATCGCTTACAACTATACGAAGCGCAAATACGGCCTCGTGTGGAGTACTGTTCTCAACTCTGGGCACTCCACAGTACCAGCTCCTTCCGTTTGATCGCATTCAACGTAGAGTTGTCTATTGTATAAAAAAAATGTAATTAAAAGTTCATTACAAAATAATATGTCTAAACACGAGATTGAACAAATTAAAATTATACAACTAAGTACTCGTATATTCTGATTCCAAAGCAATTTGTAATCATTTTAATGAGTTTTTTTATATATCAGACTAAGTCATGTAAAAAAATCAGCCCGATTCTACAAACCTACAGCATAAAATCTCTTTTTTTTCTAATCATAATAAAACTATGTTTCTGATATAATAAAGAAAATAGAAAACAGTGTGTTGAAATATCTAGACTACATGGTAACCGCAAAAAGGTCTACACTTCAAATTATCTTTTTAATGACTGCGGTGTACCACAAGGTAGCGTTTTAGGCCCATTACTTTTTTAATTGACATAAATGATCTGCCTGATGCTATTAACCATGATTCTGTCTTATTTGCCGATAATACTACCCTTCTCATCACGTGTAAGAATAGAAGTGATTTAGTTAAAGAAACGACTGTAACTTTAAAGAAAGTGGCAGAATGGTTACATGAGCATAATCTTAAAATAAATCTCATAAAAACGAAATTAGTCAAATTTCAAGAACACTGTGGAGAAACTAAAAAATTTCACATACTTTAAAATAAAACTTCTAAAGAGAATGTAGATTTTACAAACTTCTTAGGAGTTAAAATTGATAAATATTGCAATTGGAAATCACATATTGACTCAATGCAATAAAATTGATAGATGTGTATAAGTATTGAGAAGAATAAGAGAAGTAGCACGCTTGGATGCATCTCTTTTAGCTTATCATGGATGTGTTTCTTTGGTTTTGCAATATGGTATTCCTATTTGGGGAAATTCTGTAGATTTAATTAGAATCTTTAGATTACAAAAGAAGTGTATACGCGCCATAAATGTAGTGTTAACCAATTTAAATTCATGCAAACCACTTTTTAAGTCGCTTAAAATTTTACCTTTACCTTGTTTATATATTTTAGCTGTATGTGTAGTTGTAAAAAAAACATTATCAATTGTTTAAAACAAATGCTGAAATGTTGGGAATTTCATGTTTTAGAAATAGTGAGAATTGCATGTGCCGAACCAAAAACTTAATATTTATAAAAATAATGTTTACTGCATGTCCGTTCGTATTTAAAAGCAAATTTCTGATAATTTCAAATCACTTCCATTAAAAAGATTTCGAAAGAAGGTATTTGACCTGTTGTTACAGAAAACATATTATAGTGTCAAAGATTTTCTTGTAGACAAGAATTTATAGTAAAATAATTATTAACTAAATATGATGAAAGTTATGGTTACCAAGGAGTTGGTTTTTTTTTTTATAGAAGAGGAGGCAAACGAGCAAGTAAGTCACCTGATGGAAAGTGATCACCTCTGCCCACGGACAACCGCAACACCAGGAGTATCACAGATGCGTTGCCAACCTTTGTTTCGCCGTTTCTTCTCTTGTCTGGCTAGGTTTGGAAACAGTGGTAGTTTACGGCAGAGAGGGTTAAATTTAATTAGTTTTAAAATGTTTGGTAATAAATAATTAAACCAGTTATAAATATAAATAATTAGCTTAAAGTATATGTAATTAGATATATTTTTTTTATTAATTATTAAGCAAAAAATATTTGCACACCAAAACATGGTATAATATGTTGATATACCTACTTATGTAAATATTTTTGTAACCTCTCATTTACACACATATTCCGCAAATAAATAATTTTCTTTCTTTCTTTCTTTCAAAAGTTATAAGTATGCAAATATTTTTTTAAAGAAAGATTTTTATCATAAAATGTATCAGTTATTTTCAAAAATTACTTGTTTGATACAGATTCTAACAAGACATTAAGATCTGCGGTATCTTAACATCTGATTTTATTGCTATTCAAGATATCAAAGGGGATATCCCCTTACATTGTTATTTTGTTATTTCGGATTTAATTTATTGAAGATGTGATTGTAAATTAAACCACAATTGTAATTAATATGACGAAATTGTTAAAAAAATGTTTGCAGATTAATACATTTATTCACTTGGTGAAGCAACTATTCAGCTGTTTAAAAAAAAAGATTGGAACCCAATAATATTGATATTTAAATAAATTGCATAAAAATAAAGGTGCATCAGGAATTTTTTCTCAAAAACATGACATTCTAAAAGCGTGACATTTTTAATGATGCTATTATTTTACGAGTAGGTCGATCTAGCCGCGGTTGAAACGTTATCTATTAATTACTGGACACCATGTACATGTGTGTACAACCTGTATAGTATATCCAATTCATTTCGAAGTAGCCATTCGGTGACTACACATGTGCAAGCCAAGGCTCTGTAATCAGGTTTAATTCGTTCATTCTGTACCCAGGGGCCGGCTACAGCACAGTGCTATCACAACCACAATATCACAGAAAAGCGAACATTTTCATTTACCAGCTCAAATCCATTAATTGTAACAAGCTTTCTAGATTGTTTCGAACCGAAACCTACACAGAAACGTGCACTCTATCATATGACACGTACGTTCGAAATTACAATTAATCAGAACTAGCCTTAGATTCTAGTTTAATATCGTCTGGCTACTACAAATACTGTCTCTCTGAAATTGCCTTTGTCTCTGCAGTTTAATTTTGTCAATTTGGTACAAGTTCATTACAAGGATCTAAGGGAGTATGAGAGACATGAACTGTATTTCGTATAAATATTACGTGACTGATGATTATTAGCTAAAAAATAATTGATCAGGCTGGTATCTATTATAAATGTTAAAGTTGGAGTGAACGAATTATTGTTACGCAGTTGTAATCATAAAGAGGCAGCTGGATCAACTGCACGGATTTATTTGAAAGGTACAGAGATGCGAAAAAGTGATATTGACCGTATTTTTTTAATAATACATGTGGCATACTAAACGTTTCTAAAACTGGCTAAAAGTTTCTAGAACTGGAATAAATTGAAAAAAAAGTGACGAAATTTAAAAATGGAACTCTGAAGGAACATTATTACCTTTAAATGTTTCCAATTTAGCAGGGTTCAGATTGTGTGTCGCTATTATAAAGAAATTAAATCGTGACATTTTTGGTCAATATTTCTTTTACGATTTGCGCTGCGGCTTGAATGAATGAATATGAATATGGCATATGGTGATGAAGCACCATCAAGTATTCGTGGTTAGGCGGACCAAGGCGTGAAGGAGATGGATGGAGAGGAGAGAGAGAGGAGAGGATCTCCATGATGGATTTGGAAAAAACGCGTCATTCGAGTTTCGATAACGCATGAGTTTGTTTCATTGCTTTGTTAAAATCGCGGATTTTGTTGTTATTGTTAATTTTGTTGTCTTTTCGTTATCACTTTGTTATTTTTGTTAGTTCTGTTAATTGTTGCCTTAATTTTATCGTTATTGTTTTGTTATTGTGTATTAACGTATAACGTATAAGACGAATAATATTATTTGTTATTCGTCTTCGGATGTTGCAAGCATTTTCTTTGCTAATAAGTTATTAAATATTTAAAAAAATACTTTTTCCTATGAACCTAATGTTGTTAGCTCCCGCACGTTTTCTTACATAATTTATAGCTTCTTATGATGGGTACTTTAAGGTTTATTATCTTTCGTCACATTCATTTTTTAAGTTGGGTTTTTTAACTATTTTATCATTTACATTTCACATTTTTAATTACATTTCAACCGTCGTGGGTTTTTTAATTTTGCTTTTATTGTAAGGTGGTGGGCAGTAACCAATCACCATAATTTCTTAGTGGTAAGGAATTATGTAAAAACGGTTATTACAGGACGGCAGAACATCTAGCTGATAGTAATACTTTAAATTGACTGGTCTTCAGCTACATTTGTTATAAAAAAAAGTATCTTCACGCCCATATTATAAATAATAAAAAGTCCTAAACCAAACACAAATTGAATATTATCTCACAGTAAGCAATGTATATGCTTGTGTTATGGGTCAATTGTCATACAAAGAATTTTAAAATATATACATATAAACTACATATAAACTTCCACATAGGAAATAGTATTTTCTAGATTTTCATTTTAAAAAATTTTTCTGCCAGGTATTGCTATAACTGTGTGAATTTAATTAAATTTTATGAAAATTACAGAAGTACATAAAACTGTAAAAACATTAACGTCTTTCTACCATTTACATGAAATAAAACATACTTAATTAGAAATACGAAAGTGTGTATATGTGTAAAGTATTCCATTTTCACGTCTAAATAGCTGACTTGATGTTTAAAAATTTCATCAAAGCATAAACTAGACTTCTATGAACGACTTAGGCTACTTTTTATTCCAAAATATAACGAATAACGTAAAAATAGTAAATAACTAGAATTTGCAGAAAATACCGCCGGTCACAGTTAAATGAAAATATAGATCATTTTATTAAGCAGTCTTCCGAGAGTGGTCTTATTGGTAATGACTCATTTAACCTTCGCTCGCCTCTTAACAGCCACCGTTCCTTATGGACATTTACTTTACTCTTTGGAGCTACCTGGAGCGGAGGCAGATAATCTATTCTACATAGAAGGCCGACCCGGGTCTTATCACAGAGAAACATATACCGATAAAAACATTATAAGACTTAAACATGTAAATACAACATCCATGTTTACAAAGCATTGTTTTTGTACTTATCATTTCCTTATTCAAATTTACAAATGTGCCGTTTTGATATTCGTAAGATCGATTTAAAATATCAGAACTCGTTAGAAGAAGGTGCTTTTACCTTAATTTATAACTACGTACAATTATTTAAGCACTTATTTTAACGCAAAAGCCAACCTCAGTTCAAACAGAAATATATATTATCAAGGTATAAATTAGGTAGAAAATATTGACTAGGTACTTAAAAATTGTAAAAAAACTAACCAGTGACCGGAAAAAGCAAATTATTGAACACGTACAATCCCATAATACGCTTGTTCGAGATCCACAAAATAGAAAACCTTTCGGACTATAGCCAGATGATTGTCCACGATGTTGAAGAGCGAAAACACCTGATCCGTATAAAAATATGAAGTGAACAAATAAATTAGAGAAATTACAGATGAAAATGTGATCTCCAACCTAAATAGCACCACTTACTTTAAGCTCTCTTGTTCACCTCTCAATAATTAGCAATGTTTGGCCATATTCGTATAGTTAATAGTCTCCTCGTAGCCCGAAGCGTAGCTGAAGAATCAGTTACGAAAAATACGTAGCTCGTAGATCGTAAACGTCTGATATAAAGTCCTTGTTAATGTTATTAACTGACTCTAATAAAAATAACTACGTCAATAAAAACCGACTTTAAAACTAAAAAGTAAAAAATAATAAAGATTTAATATTAATTATACATTACCTATTGTTTATATGTGCTATTTCAATCGAGCAAAAAAAAGAATAACGTAAATCAGTTCAAAAACCTCGGAGAAATTGGTGTACATATGTAAAACAATATACCGGCAAAATTGAGAACCTCCTCGTTTTTTTGAATTGACTTGATTGATTAAAAAGAGAAAGTTATCAAGTTGACTGTAAATTTACTTGTATGTTGAAGAGTCAATGTTTTATAATTCGATGGAGCCGGCTGTACGCACCAAAAAACGTGACTCATGCTGGGTTACCTCGCTCTGAGGCGTTCTATTTAATGCTCGAAGAGCAAGCGAGAGCGCGAAACGTGCGACTAAGAGGCACAATCGGCCCCCGTTCTTATGACGTTGTCACGTGTCATTTCTAGCTCTACCTTTTAGCTCTACCTCTACGCGAGGACCCTAGCTTATTAGGAGACTCTTATAGCTTAGCTAAGAAACCCTTCTTGAGTCTAGAGGCTCGTTTCCGAAAACAACCAGATATTAAGAAACCCTATTTGGAACTCATCCACGAATATGAAGCCCTTGGTCATCTTTATAAATTTCCATTCAATGAAGTGGTTGATAAGACCTTATGTTATCTTCCTCATCATCCAGTTATTAAGGATTCAAGTGAATCCACCAAGCTTAGGGTGGTTTTCGACGCGTCGGCTCCCACTTCTTCTAGTATGTCCATAAATGACATACAAATGATAGGACCCACTCTACAGGATCCACTTTTTAATATTCTTATCCGGTTCCGGCAGTATAAATATGTACTGTCCGGGGATATAGACAAAAAGGTTTCAAGCTGTTTACTTACATAAAACTGATCGTCGTTTTTAAAATATTTTGTGTCGGGATAATGAATCAGATCCTCTTCAAACTCTACAACTTAACACTGTTACTTATGGATTTTCAAGTGCAAGTTTCCTCACAAGCCGCAGTATATGGCAAGATGATGGATCGCCATAGTATCCAAAATCTGACGGCAAATATGTAGCATTTCATAGGAGGCAAAAAAAAATTTCTAATTCAAAAAATTCTGAAAGCTGTTGCACAGACAAAAATCGTTTCAAGCCCACTTTTAGGTTGTTTTGCTTAGTGAAAGCCCAACTGTCTACTGAAACAACAAACCGAAAATTCGCTGATAATATATCAATAGCAATACATGACTATAAACTGCTACTTATTCAGTTATTTCGAATTTACACTTAAAAAATTAACTACGGTCTTTTAATTAATTAATAATTTTAATTAATTCACAAGGGCGGGGATGGAGATTGTATCAACAATTAACGCCTATATCCATTCTGCCAGCGCTGTCAAAAATATTAGAACGAATCATGAATCGCCGTCTTGTGAATTACCTGGAAAATAACAATCTGCTTTCTCCAGCCCAGTATGGATTTCGACAGGGTAAATCCACGAATGACGACGTTCATGATATGATAAATTCAGCAATTGATGGCTTGGATAGGAGGCGGAAGTGCCTAGCTCTATTTTTAGACCTTGCCAAGGCCTTTGACACAGTCTCCATACCAATCTTAATTAGGAAGCTTATGGTTCTGGGGGTTAGAGGGATGGCCGTAAACCTCTTCTAAGATTATCTCACTGGGAGATATCAAAGGGTAAAAATTAATAACCTATTGAGTGACCCTCTCTCCGTTGAATTCGGTATACCTCAAGGTAGCATTGTTGGCCCAACCCTATTTTTGATCTATATTAATGATCTCTGTCAGTTAAAGTTAGATAATGAAAAAATTTTTACTTTCGCTGACGACACGGCACTTTTCTTTGAGGGAACGAGTTGAAGAGACGTTTTTAATAATGCTCAAGCGGGAATTAATCATGTTGGTCAATGGTTGCAACTCAATCTGTTAACATTGAATGTTGATAAAACAAAATATGTAGCATTTGCATCTAAAAAGAACTTATTACCGTTATCCTCATTATTATTAACAGCCCATAATTGCAATAGCACAGATAATTGTTCTTGTCCAGCATTACAAAGGGTGGAAAACATTAAGTATCTAGGTGTAATCATTGATCAACACCTTAGGTTTAAAACACATTTGAATACATTAACTTCAAGGTTACGCAAACTTATTTATGTATTCAGATCCCTGCGCCATGTTGCCAACCGACATATTATAAAAATAGTATATTATGCCTTATGCCAATCCTTAATTGAGTATTGCATTTCGTCATGGGATGGTGCGGCCAAATCCTACTTAATAGAAGTAGAAAGGGCTCAACGTGCCATACTAAAGGTGGGAGCGGGTCTGCCCTTTCGACATCCTACAAATGATCTCTATAAGCGTTGGGATCTGCTCACTATCCGACAGTCTTACATACTACGTGCTTTATTGAAAAAACATTCGCAGATTGCGTATGATCCCAACCGTGTAACTGATAGACGTCGAAGGGGGGGGAGTTGCTCCCACCAAATTGTTTCATTTAGTACTTTCCCATCATTTTTATAACTATCTTGCTCCATTATTGTATAACCGTCTCAATACCATTCTTAACTTCTATTCACTAAGTAACCACCACTGTAAAAGAATTCTTAAAAAACACCTCAAAACGCACGCTCAAAACACCACCAAACGGAAGAATTACTAATTCCAACTAAGTAACTATTGTCCTAGGTCCTTGACCTTACATCTGTATTTGGATCTATTATTTCAAAATTTTACTAGGGACCTAAATATGACACCATCTTACGCTGTACGAATTGAACATATGCTAACACAGACACACACATACACACGAACACACAAACACACACGCACATACACACATATAAACTTGATTTCTTTTAGGCTAAGTTATTGTAATACGTTAACACGGTGGGGCACTGGTGACCTGTAACTCAGGTATATTTTTACCTAAAATAGGCACCAGACTCTCACTAAAATGGCAAACTAAATTTGTACTACAACTTTAGTAATATTTGTAGATTATGTGAGAGTGAACAATAAATAAATATTATTATTATTATTAATTTGATCGCTTCTGTGGTCTAGCGGTCCGGCGTCGGACTTGACTTTTTGAGGTCACGGTTTCCATCATCGGATAGGTCAACAAAAAAAAATATAAAGTTTGTATTTTCAATTTTTTAATGAAATTAACGTTGCTTGGGATTGGATATCTGCCCGGTTGGCGATAGGCTTACCACCTATCACATTGTGGGCCTTAGAGTCTTCGGTTTCAGTTAACTGGCTTCTAATATTTTTAATGAAAAATTAAAACTGAATTAGCATTTTCTGAATTTATTTAATTCAGAAACTTATTTTATGTTTCAAATTCTTCAATCAGTTCCTAAAATCATTTTTGTTTTCTCTTTAATTGTTTTTTACAAATGTGTATAAAAACACAGTTTCTATGATAAGTATTAAGTTTTACAAAAAAAAAGAATACGATGCAGTTACTACTATTTGACATACTCCCCTAAAGTTGCGTTTACAAAGTGTCGCTATTGTCGTGTACGTTCGGAATAATGTTTTTATTACATAAAATATTAATAATGACCAGAAAATCAGAATCAGAATAAAACTTTATTCACTTTGATTATACAAATGGTACTTGTACGCGTCGACATTTTTACAAACAACCACCGGATCGGAATTGCGGCCACAACCTGAGAAAATTAGCGGGCACATATTTTTTTTAAATTAATTATGATATTTAGTCACAAAACATTATCAGATACAAAACTTAAAGTACACAATGCAAGTATACATATTGTAGTTACATACTCGTACCTATGATTGCAACGAATATAATACGAATGTATATTCCCAAGTAACGTTCGTCTTGTAAATATTGCGAGATTGTTTATGGGAAGATATTTAATGTCACTGGCAGCTCATTGCGGAAATGTATACATAGACTCATGAGATAATTATTTGCTTTAAGAGTTTTATGTGGTGCCAAATTATTTTTTAAACTTGTTGTAGGTCTTTTTGGCATTTGGCGAGAATCTATCTCGTTAATATAATAGATTGATTTTTCTCTTAGGGAATCCCTTACTTTAAAGTGTTGAATTGTTGCATGTAGTGTATTATGTTATTGCCAATTTATATTTTTAGTGTTTCAGATAGCCGTAACTACAAGTATAAAACTGAAAACGATTGTAGAGATGCACCCCGCTTTAATAAATTTAACGATATTCCCTATTGGCTGATATTACCACATCTTATTACTGCTAAGTATATTTTGCAATTCTTTTTTAGTTTTTATTGAGTTTTATTAGGTGTTGGCGTATCTATTAAGCCGTAGTTTTATCAAATGTATAAGAATCGATAATGCAATTGTAAATAATTATTGACAATAATTGTTTCTCAACCGCGTAGCGCAATAGACGCTTGGAATGGAGGGTCACCGTTTACCCAAGTTTCCTAACGACTGGTGGCGAGACCGAGGACAGTCATTTTGAGAGCCACACCAATTGCAATCCAATTTACAAAACATTGCATTCAAACATCCCAGCTTCCTCGTACTACTTAATAAATACTTAGTCCTTGCAGCAGCTAATTGCTGAACTTGTATCATTCCGGCACTAGAACGATACCTTTTTGTATTCGGACAGTGGTTCATCATCACTTTGGTAACGGCCAATCTCGTAGAGCTTAGCCTCCGTGTCAGTATGTCAATATGCGATACACAGTGAGATCAAATTTGGAATTACGTACTAAGATAATGTGATGAATTACATTAGCCCAAACAGAAAAAGTTGTAGTGCGCCCCTTCTTAAGCAAACTCATTGGAAAGGAAAACTTTGAGGGAAATGTCGACCCTAATGTATTCATGAGCCGAGATTAAACTTGCTTACTCAGCAGTTGCTGCTGCACCTTCTGCTGCGATCACAGCGCTGGCCATAGCTATATTAGTTTGTACGTTTGGAAAGTCGCTGCATCGTGGTACGTCTGCTAGTATTTTATATAACAGTTTTTCAGCTCCTTATGACCATTATATGAATGGCCGATCTCAGAAGTAACCTAACTTACTGTCCATCATATAATCCCTGTTATACCAAATTCATAATAGCTATTCTGGCGATCAAAAGAAATAAACGGACGTCAAAAAATATTCAATAGCGCATCAATAACGTCTTCGTTGTCTTTGGTGCGACCCTAGCGGGTGCGGGTGTGGTTCTCTATTTGATCGAAGTATCGAAATAAGATGTGGATGCTTTGTTATTCACAATGTTCGCATGGCCGCTAATGTAACTTTCCGACGGCGACAATCAAAGGTCTTGACCGGGTGCTTGTTTTTATAATTCATTTACATAATTAGATTATACTAATTTACGATTTCTATGCTAAAGGATAAGATGACACCGTTGCCACCTAGCAGAATGGTCTAATACATATTAATAAAAAAATATCGTTAAACAAGTTTTTGAATCAAGTGCAAATGTGAGATATTATGCTTGTGTTGTGGGTATCATTCAACGATTCTAAGTTTAGAGGTTTAAAATAAATGGTTAATCTTCCTGGAGTTCTGTGGTTACGATTAACGTACCGCAAGGCTCTATTCTTATTTCATTTTTGTTTCTATATATGTTGTTTGTTTTTATATATATATGCAATTACTTATATTAATTTATTACATCAGAGATATCCATTATATCTTCACATATATTTATAGTGAAAAGACAGGTTGGTAATTATAATATGAAGTGAACAATGCGATATCCAAAGTTGTGCTTTGGTTCACAATTAACAAATTTTGTCTTTTAAATGGTAATCAAATGAAGTGTATTAGACTTTCAATGCCCAAAGTTAGGCTAGTAGATGCCAATGTACAATTAAATGGTTCTAAACTGGATCTTGTTGAATCCACTGTAGTTTTAAGTAAAACAATTGATAATAAATTACAATGAGAAACTGGCAAATAGGCTTAGTTCAGCAGCGTTTTGCAGTTAAAAAAATAAGAACACAAACAAATATTGGAACGGTCCAAATAGTGTATTTTAGCTATTTTTAGAGTCGAATGTCTTATGGGATTCTTGTTTGGGGAATTTCTGCAAATGTAAATACTATACTTGTACTACAAAAAAGAGCTGTTACAACCTTAATTTAAGGGATTCTCTCCGAGAAAAATTCAAAGAAAGAAATATTTTAACCTTCAGTTCTCAATTTACACTATAGGCAGTGTAATTTACACTAACACCGTGACATCTGACCACAGCCTTATCTATTCCTGCCGCCGTAACGTCAGCACTTGCCGTTGATATGTTCCGGTTTGGAGGTAGCCGATACATTGCTCGATCCGATGCTCAAGGCCTAACAGCGCGGGCTTAAGTTGGCAACACACCATTACCACCTTTGATGTCTCGAGGCGGCGTGTATTACTTACCATTAGAAAATCTGTCTACTTCTTTTCCTTCAAATGTCATAAAAATAAATAGAATTAAAATTCACTTGTGTCCCGCTATAGACTTGCTAAAGAAATGCAAATGCAACTCGCCATTATCATTCCATACCCACAGCTGCTTGGGTAATCTCTCTGCTTGTCTGTTTTCATAAAACATAAAATACATGGAATGATATTTACTAAGTACATGAATCAGTGAAAATGATAAAGTACTATGTATCGCTGCGCACGTGTCGCCGATGTGGGGGCGAGCAAGAGCCACGCCCCCCTTCCGGCCAGCGGCTTATTCATTCCGCGCACTGTGAACAATCCCGACGACGGCGGGATCAAGTTAATTACCTTGAACTTAGTTATCTTTAGTGCTTGAGAGTCGAGCTCATCTTGTAACGATTTGCATTTGAGATTTTATGAGGTCGTATTCTACTGGATGAGATTGTTCGAAAACACTGTGATTCCAGCAAAAATATTTCCAAGTGAAATGTTGCCTAAACGAAATCATATGACTCGCATTATCAAAAAGTTATCAAATATATTTTATTGAATCAGGCGTTACTTTGCGGAAATCCATTATAACAAATGTAAAATAAGCCTTTGTTTTGCTAACACCACCAGACCAGATCACAAATAGACCAGATCACAAATAGAGTCCGAACACGGAAAACAAAACCACTGGTTGCACGGCATAAAGTAATCGTAACATTGTATTTTTAAAACGAAACGAAATAAAATAAAATCTACGTTTTATTTTTAAAACAAACAAAGCAAGGTTACGATTACTTTATGCCGTGCAACCAGAAAATACTATAAACTACAAATCTAGTTTCACTTATGAGGGACAAATTTCCGAAAAAATTAAACTCATCATATACACGTAGCTTTTAAAACACGTAATCCATTAAGAAAAATTTGTAATGGTAAGGGCAAATTAGACAAAAAAGATAAGTCAGGTATTTATTGGCTTCGATGTTCTGAATGTAACGTAACATACATAGATCAAACAGGTTGGAGTTTTCAAACACGTTACAAAGAACACATAGCGGCGTTCAGAAATAAACATTTCGATAAATCCCATTTTGCAAAACATCTTTTGGAAGCTGGTCACAATTTGGCTAGTGATCACTCCTTCGAAATAACTCATACTTGTGAAAAAGGAATTAGACTAAATATTTTGGAACAATTAGAAATCATAAAACACAATAATGTGTCCAGAACATTGTTGAATGAACAAAAAATATATCGAATTCCCCATTAAGTATTACAAATTTAGTAAGATAACATGATGTTGATGAGATGTCCGTAGTCTTCAGCATTAAGTGCCCTCCGGAGACCTCTATTTTTACTGGTGAGGCCACTGCTGTTTTGAAAGCTATTCACTTCATCATTAGCCATAACCTAAACAAATCTATTATTTTTCTGATTCCCTTAGTATTCTATATCTGCTTCTCAGTTACCCCTTTAGTTCCAAATCCAAAATTTCCACTAATCTTAAAGTTTAAAGAAGCATTTTACAGTTGCTCCCTCTTAAATTTAAAAGTAGAAATAGCTTGGATCCCAAGCCATAGTGGTATCCGTGGAATTGAGTCTACTGACTCCTGTGCTAAAAAGGCTATAACCACAGGTAATACCAATGATTCAAAAATTTATCCTCATGACTTGAACTCTATTTCTCGAGTTAATTTAGAAAAGTTATGGTACTTAGCATGGTCAATTTCTAAACGCAATAAATTCAGATATTATGCCAACATACAAAGTTCCATTCCCAAAAAACCGTGGTTTTTCAACTTTAAAAAAATTAATAAATCTGCTGTTTCTTGGTCATTATGTTAGGATTGGATCATTCGTCTTCCCCTGTTCATTTAAAGAAAATTCGAGTAAGAGACCACTCCTTATGTGAATGTGGCTTAGATGAAGGAAATGTGGAACATATATTCTTCAACTGTCCTAAATATAATATATCCTCATATGAAATCTTCCCAAAAGAAATCCCTCGCCCTACTAACTTTGCTTGCCTTTTGTCCGATATGTATCCATCATTTATTAAAGTCCTCAGTAAATACATAACTAAAACAATATAAAAATCTAACCATTGGCAAGTCGAGTTATTGCATATTTCTAACACTGAGTATATATTTTGCTGAAGTAATGTGAGTATCTGCAGTGATATTTGTGTAATCTATTGATGTCTATATTTTGGGTTTTTCTCAGCTTTGATTCCGTAAAGCAAAGAAGCTCTCCTGTGTCTCTTTTACCACAAGACATTGGCGGAATTATTGTGCCTGACACAATAAAGGCTATATGTAAAGAAAGAAGAAGACCATTAATATCTTAGTTAATTAGTATCTTTCTCAATATAACTGTAATGTGAAATTTCAGCAAAATTGTTATCTTTTTTTCCTGTTGCTCAAAAACCATACACAATAGAAAATTAAAAAAAAAACAGATTTAAAATGCTTGAATCAAGCCCTTTCATTTGATATCTCACACGAAATAATTGTTCAAGATTTATTTTTCAAATACTCAGCGCCATAACTTCCGATTTCACCCATGTTCGAACTTAAAAATTATCTTTACACACTTTACAAATATGTCTACACACCTACCAAATTTCATAAAGATCAGATCAACGCTCCTCAAGTTATCGTCGAACAAAATACAAATATGCAACTGCAACGCCGTTTAAACACATACACTTCACTCGCTTTGCTCGCTTGGTCAATGATTTAAGGACTGAAAAGCAATCAACATACATTTATGTATGTTGTGTGTTTAATTAAAAAAAAATCACAAACATAAACCAATCTGATTATACATTTTCTGAACTAAAATAAGCTTAGTTAAATATTGTAAAATGAAAGTACCAGGGGCGCATACACGTATAGACGTCGAATTTAGAAGCTTGGCACACTCCGGTATTTGCATACAATTTACATGTAGGGCACGTGAGTGCTTCTGACAGAATGTCACATTTGTATGACTCTCATGCAGTCGTGGTAAGATATACACGTAAAATATTGAAAATCTTATTAAACAAAGAGTTTTTTTATCAGTATGTGTTTAGAACGAATTTAAATTTAATTTTAATAGTTTGCGAGTGATAGTTTCATGAAACTGTAGACCACTGTAGGTTACACTCCTAATAAAGAACTGATACATATTATTTCCTAATTTTCTCTAATGTACCGATTGCTCTCCCATTTCGACTTTGTTAATTAAATGGTTTTCCGTCCTCCCCAAGGCTATGTGATATCTTCTACACTGATTCTCGTGCATGATAATGACATGTTGCGTATTAATAACATACATTGCTACTAACTGCATCGATATGAGTTTGTTCAGGCTTTCAACAATTTGATCCCGCGAAGTATTCGTTCGGCAGGTTTGACACCGTGACATCTGACTAGATGGTAGAGTTTCTCAGTGACTCACCCGGATTGGTACACCCGCCTTACCTATTCCTGCCGCCATAACGTCATGACGGGTTCCGGTTCGGAGGGTAAGGTAGCCGGTAAACTTACTTTTGCTCGAGGCCTAACATCCCGGCCTCAGGTTGGCAACGCACCATTACCACCTTTGGTGTCTCTAGGCAGCGTGAATTTCTTTCCATCAGGAAATCCGTCTGCTTGTTTTCCTTCTAACATCATAAAAAAAAAAATAATAACGTTGATACGTTAATAGAAAATCTTCGACATCGATATAAGTTTGTTCCGGCTAATGTCACCGATTGGGGCCATCGAAACGTATTCCAATTCAACCATTTTTTTCCATAGTGTGAACCGCCAGCTAGTTTACAACCTATGCTGTAAAAAAAACTAGTGATCAGAAAATGACATTTCTCGAACAGATTACTGGTGCGATTTTGGTGATTGTTTTTGTGTGTGTTCAAGGGGATTCGAGAATGACTTAGATTCCACTGGAAAATGTTTTTTTATTTTTTTTTCTTATTTAGTAGTCGCTGATTTTGAATGTTTTACAATGAATCTGGCAGACTGCCCTACCATCAGAGCATCGATATTAATATTCTATTTGAATATAGTAGCTGTTAATGTGAAACGATACAAAGTTTGTTCGGTCAAGTCATAAGTTGTGTCACATGTTTATTGTTAAATAATAATCACCTGTTTGTTTATAATTACTTATTTATCAAACTAAACTGGATAAAACGGGCTTAATTATGTTAATTACGTTTAATCAAAATGAGCCCTGTGGTTTTTAATATAGACCTTCAATCCGCGGCGCCAGTCGTCTACAGCATAACGACCGAGGTCCATGTCAATATCGGTTGATGCTTTAATTAGGGAAGCTTTGAGTGGCTCCAAATTGAGATAACATTTTGAGCAGGCCTTCTGCTCCAAGTGTATTAAGTGCCATATTTTGTAATCCAACGGATTCCTGGACTGGAAGAGGGCCAGTCTTCGTGGCGGATGAAGTCAATTTCATGTGTAGTCTGCCAGTCTTGCGTGCTTCTCACTCTTTGGGCTGGTGGAGAATCTTGTTGGAATACTCAGATCTTGTTATTAAACATGGTATGAGAGGCAGGTCCATGAACACTGTGTTTTAATACACAATCGCATTCGTTTTTACGCTTTTCTCACAAAAGCGCATCTCAGTTAAGTCCCAATATGTGACACCTAACCAAACCATGACATGATGGGAAAATGTTTTTACTGGACTCGCGGAATACGGTGGCTTGCTTCGTTATTACTGTGGGCGTACAACTTGTCATTATGTTTGATGTAGTTCTCCTCGTCGTATCGTTTTGTTTGATGTAGTTTATTTCTCACGCAGAAACCAGCGTCCTGGTCGCACCTGTATATTAGTGAGTAAAGGACTAACTTATAAAACTCTAGATTTACAAATACACATACCATACTCTTTTGAATGCTATGCAGTTGAGGTAATAAAATAAATTTAATAATAATATGTATATATCCTACTCCAAATTCAAACATAGATATCTTTCTTAATAATTTAGAACTTCTCTTAGAAAATATTATGAAAAATTCTAAAAAGAATTTTATATTATGTGGAGACTGGAATATAAACCTTTTACAATCTTCCAATACTCATAAAAAATTAATAGGAATTTTAGAAAATAATAATTTATGTCACCATATTTTGAAACCTGCTAGGAAACTTGCATGTTTGGATGTTATTGCTAGCAATTAAGATAATGTTTGCTCTGACACTCACATTCTTGGTTTATCTGACCATGAAACTGCACAAAGTATACAAGTAGACAAAAAGCCAGTTTCATATTGTAAACCGAAGCGTTCGTTTTGGTGTGAAACAAGGCGTCTCTTTGGACAAGAAAATATAAATAAATTTTATGAATGTTTATCATCTTTAAGTTTTAGTGAAGTTCTCACTAGTGATAATTGTGATAAAGCTTTTAATGAATTTCATGTTACTTAAATGTTATTTTATGAATTATGTTTTCCAAAAACTAAAATCAAAGTATCACATAAGCCAATAAACAACAAATGGCTGTCCAGAGGTATTTTAAAGTGTTGTAAAGTAAAACGTCAGTTGTATTTAAATTATCGTTATTCCCAATTCAACAAAAAAGGAAATAAAATGAGTTACATATGTTACAAAAAGTTATTAGCTAAATGTATACTAGAGTCTCAGAAACAGGCATCATTAGAATATATTAAACAATCTTCTAATAAATGTAAAGCTTCATGGGACATAATTAAAAGTTCATTACAAAATAAAATGCCTTTACAATAAATAGAAAAAAATACAATAAGTAACTCAGTATGTACTGTTTTTCAAGAAATATATAATATTTTTAATGAGTTCTTTATAAATCAAACTAAATCTTGTAGTAAAAATCAGCCTTGTTCTACAAATAGTATTAGATTTCATAATATTTCTAATCACAATAAACCTATGTTTTTAATGAGCAGTAGATGAGCATGATCTAATTAAGGTAATACATAATTTGAAAAACACAAGGGCAACTGGCTATGACAATATTAGCACAATAATATTAAAGAATGTTGCCAATGTGATATCAAAGGCTCTTTGTCATATAATTAATTTATCTTTTTTAGAAGGAAAATATCTTGATCGTTTAAAAAGTCTATTGTCAAGCCATTATTTAAAAAAAGGTGATACGTGTGATATGAACAATTATAGACCTATAACTTTAGTTCCAGTAATTTCTAAGATTTTTGTAAAATTAATGTATGATAATACTACTACAGTAATTTACTTCATTTTAACTTATTAAAAAATAATCCGTATGGATTTAGAAAAGGTAGGTCTACTACAGTTTTTGCATGTTTTGACTCAGTTAAAAAAATAAATGAATGCCTAAATAGTAAAAAGTTTCCGCTTGCTGTATTTTTAGGTATGAGTAAAGCTTTTGATTTTGTATCACATAAAATTTTGTTAGCAAAACTTGAGAGATATGGTATTAGAGGTAAATCATTACAATTGTTTAAAAGTTATTAAGAGAATAGAAAGAAACCAGATCGGTAAAATAAGTGGCAACCATAGGAAAGTATATACTTCCAATTATCTTTTTAATGACTGTGGGGTACCACAGGGTAGTGTTTTAGGGCCATTACTTTTTTAATTTACATAAATAATTTGCCTGATGCTATCAATCATGAATTCATCTTATTTGCTGATGATACTACCCTCCTTATCAGGTACAAAAATTAAGAGGATTTATTTGAAGAAACAAGTAAAACTTTAAGTAAGGTAGCGGAATGGCTAAAGGAAAATAATTTTAAAATAAATCTTACGAAGACAATATTAGTTGAATTTCAAGAACACTATAGAGAGACTAAAAAAATTAAATGGTTTTTTAAATAATACTAGTATAGTGAATGTAGATTTTACCAACTTCCTAGGAATAAAAATTGATAAATTTTGTAATTGGAAGTCGCATATTGATTCACTTTGTAACAAAATTGATAGGTTTATATAAGTGTTAAGACGAATAAGAGAAGTGTCAGGCTTAAAAGCATCTCTTTTAGCGTATCATGGGTATGTTTCTTCTGTTTTGCGATATGGTATTTCTTTTTGGGGGAATTCTGTAGAACTAATTAAAATCTTTATAGTTCAAAAGAAGTGTATAAGAGCAATATGTATTGTTAATCAGTTGCATTCATGGAAGCCACTTTTTAAGTCTCCAAAAATATTACCTTTACTTTGTTTATATATTTTGGCTGTATGTGTATTTGCAAAAAAAAACATCATAATTTGTTACAAACAAACGCTGAAGTCCAAGGTTTATCACATTTTAGAAATAGTGAGAAACTCCATGTGCCTAACCAAAAATTCGTATATACAACCAGATTCCTGACAATCTTAAATCACTGCCATTGAAAAGTTTTCAAAAGAAGGTATTTGACTTGTTGTTAGATAAGACATATTATAGTGTGAAAGATTTTCTTGCAGAAAAGCATAAATAATATAATGTTTGTAATAATAATAACAATACTTTATTATAATTTCAGAAACCGGGCTATGTTTGGAAACGATGGTACTGCAAGGACGATAGGTTATAGTACTGGCTGCCCGGGGAGTTTGTTTCACTGTTTCTTCTTCCGACTGGCTAGGTTTCGAAACGGTGGTAGTTTACGGTATACAGGGTTAAATTTATTAACATTTTAAAATTGTTTGTAAGTTATAAGTTTGTAAGTTATAAGTTGTATATAATTAAATAACCAGTTTTAAAATTTTAAAATATGTGCACACCACAATGTGGTAGAATATGTTGGAAAGCTTAAATAATTTTGTAACAACTTGAACACGCACATTCGGCAAATAAATATATTTTCTTTCTTTTCTTTCTTATTCCAAACTATTTTTTTTCCTAAAAAAGAATTTGTCGCTGCTTTTTCCCTGCGTACTGCTTCAACACAACGCGGGATCTCCTCAGTCCCATATCTATTAGGCGCGCAGCCAAGCAATGTCCTGCTTTTTCGCGATAAGCCCTTAGTCCTAAGTCTTTATTCAACACCATTTTGACCGTGGTTCTGCTTAACCCCATCTGAAAGGCTAATAGTTTCTGTTTGCGGATGGGATTTCCTTGAATTCGCGCCTTCATAGCTTTTACCACTGCTGAAGTCCTAACAGAGCGAGGACAAACGCTTCTTTTCTGTTTTCCAAACTCTATCTATCTAAATCTATCGTTTGGACTCAAACGATAAATGAATCTTCTAGTCAAAGTCAAATTTTTCAGTATATCGAAAATTTGAGTTGTTATGTAACCACATCGATGCAGCGCGATAGCCGCGACACGGTCTCTTTAAGCGTCAACTCCATATTTAATAACACGTCAATGACTTATTCTCATAAAAAAATCTAAATTCAAATTAAGAAACACTTTTGTGGCCAGCACTTTTAACTAAAACGTTTTTATTGGCAAGAACTTATGAGCCTTCATGTATATTAATCAATATCAATTATAATCGAAATATCATGTATATCAATCATTACATTCATCACCATCGCGTCACGTCAGAACGGATGTACCGGTTTCGTTAATTGTTTTTTTTATTGTATTGATTACCTATTGCCAGGAGAAGGTTCGTATAAAAAGAAAAATCGGGAAAATTGCAGGAAAAATGGCAAAAACAGCGCTCTATTATTAACTGTTAATGTCAATTGATACGAAGTTCTCCGGGTTTTCTATTATAAAATAGATTCAAATTCTATTTAGAAAAATTGCGAAAGTTAAGTTCTATTCTTAGACGATTTACGAGTGATTTACCCTGATGCTAAAATGGGGATTATGGCAATTGTAAAAAAATACAAACAGTAGACGTAAACTAGTAATTCGAAATGTTTAATTCATCAATATACCTACTAACAGGCACGACGTATTTGTCTGTTTTGAATCAGCATTTAAATAAATGCTATTTCCTAAAACATCTTTTAGAAGCTGGTTACAAATCGGCTAGTGATCATTCTCTACTAAGTAATAACTCATTTTTATATCAAGCAGATTGTTACGGAAGAAACACGTTTGCCTAAAACTGAAGTCAAGGCCAATTTTAAAGTTATGTCATACTACCTTTCACCCACGGCTACGCCCGCTTGTCAAACTATACAATATAACTAATTGTTATAAATTGTAGTTTATTTTCTACTGTATGTCTAAACTATATTACTCGATTAATTTCCAAAACGACTTTTTATCTTCGGTGGTATAGGTCTATAAATAATAGTAGAAATAAATACATAAACCTCTATTTTTATCAACTCGGTGCTGTCCCTGTACTTTTTTTAGAAACAAAAAAAGCTTACACATAAATAAAAACAAATAAGTTAAGTATATAATTAATTATATTTCATAGAATATTAGTTTTGTTATTATTATTAAGCATATTTTACTACGTAACAGACATTTGTTATTACTGAAAGGCACAAACGTACTTGTCCTACAAAATGTTCTCACATCGCTAGACAGAAGTAATTTAAACTTAACTTTAAATCGGTGAGTCCAACAGTGTCCTCGCCCCAATATTATTTCCCTTGCTAGTATGCGCTATTACGCAGTCAGGACAGATATGTGTCAAATCACTTCGTATCACTTCGTTCACGCCAATAACGTAAGTTCACCATTTTAGTTGCTCCTGGACAAATATTTTATATTATCGGTGATTGCATTTTTCTAGTGTAATGCGTAGTTTTATTGTTATTTTTTGGTTCTAACAGAGGTAGTAAGTGAATTAGCTTCATTGAATGTTATTGAATTTATCCTAGATATTATGCATTTTTTCTAATTTTCTGAAAAAAATTTGACTTTTTTTTTCTATTTCTCTCATCGCTGTTCTCCTATCGCTGTAATCGGGGGTTTTTATTGCCACCGATGTGATAATTTACACCGAAATGATAAGAAAAATCATTCGGTGTTCAAGGTATTACAAAATGGGCGTTTTGATTCGTGATCAACACACAGTTTTGTCACTTCGGTGGATCGCTTTATCATATCGATACATTGTTATATCATCTCGGTGAGCCTCTTTTTGGCTCACCTAGTTCCAATACTTAAATAAATTGAAAAGGCATTTCCAACTATTCGGAATCGTATTATTACTCCGTTTTTACTGCTCTTCTCTATCTAACATAATATTATGGAACTGTATTGAATGTGGGCAGCGGAAAGATACGCCAAATGGAGTAGAAGGACTACTAAAGAAAACGGTGAATCGATTTCTTGCACACGATGGTGATATGAATAATATAGATTATTTTCTAAAGTAAAAAATCTGCTGTCAAGGCGTAAAAAAAGTACTGTAGAAGAATATGAAGTGGAAGGAAAGGACTGGCTTCTCCCTACTAATTGGAACACATTCGTGGAACACTGTAAGCCAAATAAGTATTTTGGACTAAAGAATCTAAAAATCGTTCAGTTTTACGTCATCTTTCTTGTAAATAAGAAGAGTGTTCGGGGTGGGTGACTTCCACAATTTGTCTAGTAACCACAAAATTAAGTCTAAGCCTCGGCTTGCTACTTCCATTATTAGAAAATCTATCACTTAATCAAATATAAGTGATCATTCAAACTGTGATTATTGTAGTGTGGTTGTGATCAATGTTAAAGTTAAATGGTTCATTAATTAGATATCCGCTTGAGCGCCCCTGTCAACTACTGATTGACAAAAATAAAAGCGCTAAGTGCCCGCGTCAACCATTAGTTAACAAACGAAAGCTCTCAAAGTGCCCGTGTCAACTAGTGGTTGACACGGCCCGTGCGACAGATAAACACAAATATATCGTCAGTGTCTTTGAGTCTGTGTCATTTAGTCTATTCTAGAATATATTGTTTATGGTATGAATCATAAAATAATAAAATAAATTAAAGAAAACATTAAATACTTTTTGGTTATTCGTTCCGTGACATTCCGTCGTCGTTGTATTTTGTTGTGTCGGGTTTAATGTGGATTTCATTGTGTTGTGGCCATTAGAAAGAACAAAAAGTAATTGTGTTGTGTATTATTATGTCTCAGGGTACGTGAATCTTTTCCAAGAAGGTATGTAAATAACTATCTCATGGAAACATTTTACAAGATACGGTGGATACATTTTGGCGCTCCAAACATCGAAATTATTGCATCATTTTTAATCAATAATGACAATATTTTCGTAGTAAATGCAATTTAGAAGTTACATCAGGTAATCATTTATTGTTTTTAATGTAAATTACAAGTTAAAACACAATAATAATGCAATAATTTTCGATATTTAATTAGCCTTGTACGCGGTCGCATGTGGTGTATCGTTCATGGCGGCCGATAATGGTAAGGATTTAGAGGCCTGTACATAAATAAATATGTATGGGCGAGTGTATGGTTTTATTTTTTATCATATTAACTACTATCTAAATAACATAATTAAACATTAAAAATCATAGGTCATCGCTTTCATTTTTGAGGTATTGAGCTTCTATGCAACACGAGCATAAAAAAAGACTTTATCTCAACTTCAACACAGTGTAACTCAAAACCTTGTGTGTGTAACAAATACAAAAGATAACATTGTTTAGCTTACTTCATAGGAAACTCAATAAATATAACACTTGACACCCTTTCAAAACAAACTTGAGTCACAAGAACCGATTAAGTGTAATACGGCGCGCGCGTCGTTAACGCAAAAAACAGCGGGGCACTCTATGGGTAGTCCGTACTTGTTCAAGGGCACTCTAGACGGCCTTGGTCGCGGTCCACGGGCATTCAAGCAGATATGTAAGATTCCTATTTTAGTTTCTATACTTCTTATCGTCTGTGCTTGGTGGAAAGTACAAGTGTTTTCTGATTGTACAAATATTGCGGGGCAAACGCCACTCAAAAATATTAAGAACAATAGACGTGGTCGTTTCACCCGAATCGGGCGAAACTCGGCAGGGAAAAACGCCTACTAAGCCAAGGAATTGAATTAGGAAGTTGCCTAAGTGAACATACAGTACTCGCCAGCAAGCCAGATCGAATTAATGAACTAAAGATTTTTTTACATCGCCTGATACAATAAAATTGTACACCAAGTATACACGACGGCAAAAACTACACTGAAGAATCAAATTTTGCAGATAGATTTTGTTTGTGCTCTTGTTTTGATTTATTAAATTAAAGAAATATTAACTTTGTTGATGTCTATTTAATTTTAAAAAACGTTGCATGTTTTCCCCGGCGTTCATCCGAGCTCCCTTGTAGAATAGACCACTTGCATTCTTGCCAGGCAGCTCGTAAAAGGCTTAGGCTTACCGCTACTAACACCGTGACATTTGACTATGTGGTAGTATTTTGCAGCGACTCGTCCGGATTGATCCCACCACCTTACCTATTCCTGCCGCAATAACGTCAGCGCTTGCTGTTGGTGTGTTTCGGTTAGAAGGTTAAAGCAAGTAAGCAGACTTTTACTCGAGACCTAACATCTCGGCTTCAGGTTGACAACTCACCATTACCATCTTTGGTGTGTCCAGGCATTATGAATTTCTTACTATCATGAAATCTATCTGCTTGTTTGCCTTCCAATATCATTAAAATATGTAATACTGCTGCTGCTGCATCTTCACGCCCATATCCCTGAATGGGTAGTGCAGAGGCACAACCAGGGCACCCACGACTAGCCAAAGACCCTAAGTCCCACAATGTGATAGGTGGCAAGCCTATCGCCAACCGGGCACGTTTCCAATCCCGAGCAACATTTTTTTGTTTCAAAATTGGAAAAACCCAATTTTTGTTTTTGTTGCCCGACCCGGGATTTCAACCCGGGACCTCTTGCAGTCAATTCCAACAACTGAACCACTAGACCACTAGACTACTAGAGTAGAGAGTAATACGCTTTATATAAAGTATTGAAATTGTAACTAGATGCCTTACGTCAGGTAACACCTATAGTGGTAGTGGCCAGTGTTGCGAATCATAGGAAGAAACAAAATTGTTTGGGAAACTATTTATATTATATTTATATAGATTTTTTCAAGTTTTTCCATTTTCCATCTTTTACTCGATTTGTTTGCTTCCGATCTATTTGTGTTACGAGATTGGTACGATCGCAATAAATTGACAACTTCAGCGTTAATTTTCTTACGATTTACATTTACGAATAAAAATAATACGATAATATGAAAGCATGTAACGTGGGTTTCATGTATAATTTGTTGTTTGCACAATACACATATAGATGAACAAACACAAACTCACTTTCACCAGTCCTTGCTGTGAATTCCATTTTTGTTTCAAATTTTGCATTGCCAAGTGTTGACGAAAACAGGTATAATCTACAGTTAGATGTTTCGTTCATCTGTTTTGAGAAAAATATTGACACAATAATGGCGACCGCGAGTTAACAGATGCTTACCGAGTAATTGAAATAACAGAATTGGAAGATATTTTCAATCATACCGAAATGTTCAGCGCATAGCGGACAACAAAAATATTGTTTTCAACAAAATCAATATATATTTAGTAAGAGCAAATAAGCTGTAAAATGTTTTGTAATCAATGAAATCAAAATTGGGTGATTTAAATTATCGAATGCTCCCCTAATGCAGACGTATGACCAGTAGATAAAGTTGTACAAAAAAGTCGTGTTTGTTGTTACCTGCCTGTAACGCGTGTAGCGCGTTAGTGTAGACAATAAAAAATTGACGTAGCAAAAAACAGTTATGCCGAAACTATTTCGATGTATTTAATTCGCGTTCCTACATCAACAAGTTTCTGCAGAAAACGTCTCATAAGAAACATGAAAAAAATGCTGTGCACACATATGACTTTCTTCTAACGACTAGCCGACCCGGCAAACTTCTTATTACTTGACTTTAACAGCTACAAACAGTTTGTTTGCATTAAAGCATTGTTTTTTCCCATTTTCCCTGCTACTTTCCTAGTTGGTTGGGTAGTTGATGGAGTCACCTTTTAAGTATGAGGTGCTTGTGTTAGGCGCACCAGCGAATAGTTTCCATCAATACAATGGTTAGGGAATAATTTTACACGAATTGCTTTAATCATTATCAGTATGAAAGTACTATCACTTATGTGGTAGAATACAATATTCATTTATTGGGTTATCGTACACAAACATGACAACAAGAACATTCGCGCAAGCTCTCTGCGCCGTCTTACGAACTTCTATCCCACCATTGGCGATAGGCTAATGGTGGGACTTAGTATCTTCGGCTAGTCGTTGGTGCCCTAGTTGTGCCTCTGCCTAGCTCTTCGGGGATTATGGGGTCGTAACTTGAGCATCGATGAATGTTTTCACTGTCGAGATCTAGATTATGGTATTACTTTAACTTAATGTGTATTACTTACTTAGTTTTATTTTATAATTAGTGTAAATACTTAGTTATTTTTTTACGTATTAATATATTATCTTTCTTTTTTAATGTTTTACTTTTTCCTTATTTTATATCTCTTTTTCTGAATGCTGGTTATTTGGTAGAAATCTCTTATTACCTATAAAACCGCTATTTATTTAATCTACTGACTGTTGTAATAGTTGTAGTACTTTTAATATGTTTCTGTTGTACAATGAAGAGGTTTATTATTATTATGTATAGTGTTTATGTTAGCACTCAGTGGGAATGGTCCAGTCAGTGCTCTCGTTCATACAGCTGATGATCCTTACCAAGATTTTATTTTCAATTCAATTATAATATTGTAAATGTTCATAAACATGAAATGAGTACATAGCTCTACGGGCTGCTTAAATGTATAATATCTACGATATCTCATTCCCGGGCAGCTCCAAAATGGCCGCTTCCTTCGAAACGGTTTCACGAAGACACAGACTCTATTTTATTATCGGAAATCGTAATGTGTACTCCGTATGAGGGCGACAGAGAAATTGCAACCGTATTCCCGACGGTTCTGGTCGGAAGTCAACTGGGTGTCCTGTAATCCGCACAATCATCGGATCTCCCTGGGATAAATGGTCGCGTAACGGTATTGAACGCAGATTGCTATATATTCCAGTATTTACTCGGTTTAGCGTCTTCCAGCGCCACTCTACATTGGCAACTGCTACTGATGGATTCATTTTGGGAATTATTGCGTTGGAAGCCTCACCACACCCTGGTAATACAGCTTTAAAATTAACTCTTAAACATACGATTTGAATTAGTTGTAAAATAGTTTTAATATTTAAAGAATAAATATCAAAACATCGAAACTATTTTATACCAAAATTAATTTGCTATCGGATATATTTTTATTAAAAATATGAAAGAGCTACGGTAGCATAGACATTTCTGAAAACATGAAGACAATATTGGGTTACATTCCATTGAGGCTTCTGCACCTAAAATTGTGTTAGTTCTGATCTGCCAATTTATATTTTATTTGTTTCTAATGTATTGTTTGTGTTTTGAAATCGTGGATCCTTCATTTATGACATAAGCGGCCAGCAAAACACCAAGGCCAGGTCGTTTATAATTAAAAATATTATTCTCCAATTATTCTGTGTCTGATCCTACAAATACCACCGACCTCTTTTCGACGCTTAGAAATACCAGCAAATATTGCGCAAATTAACCGAAGCCTCTTTCAAATATAGCTTCTGTTTTCTAGAGTCAACGTCCAATTTTGCGTTTCAAAATAACTGAAAATTCATTACCGCGCCCTCCAATGTAATTCAAACCGTACATAATTGTAACAGTGGTTAAATTTGAAGTGTCTCAATCATACCCTAATCTCGACTTCATTGGGCTCAATCGCAATACATTTGTGGGCCTTATCAAGACATTGACTGAATTAAGCCATTAATAAAATGACATAACTGTAAGGAAGGCATATTGTCTGCTTATAGGTCAATTTACTAATTAGAACTTCTAAATATGTTATAAGTGTGATGATTTCAAATATTTTTGTAAATATTCTTAATAATAATTGTTGATAATTTATGGATTTTCAAATACTTGGTCTGGCAATACTATCATGCCAACGACTGTTGGAAACTAATTTTAAGAATCACTTTGTTCATTACTTTCAACGAGGCAAGCTGTGTTAACGGTTGTGTTTAATGGGCGATTGGCATTAAATATGTAATTTGAAGAAGTACTAGTTTTATTTAAAAAGACTTACAGTAGTTTGAAAAAGCATTAGTTTAGCCGTTTAAATAGATTGTTACATATCAGAAGTGATACGACCTGCGCGCCATGTTGAAGAGATCATGTAAGTACAAAAAAAACCTTTATTTAATCTAAAAGAAGCTTTCTTAACCAGCAGAAATTTTAATTAAAAGTACATACATTAAAGATGACTCTAACAATGGCCGACGTTCAAATTAAACTTTAAAAAAAATGTTTTTTGGGATTGGCGATGGGCTTGTCGCCTGTCGCATTGTGGGACTTAGTGTCTTCGGCTGGTCGTCGATGCCATTGTTGTGCCTCTGCCAGCCTCCTCGGGGATATGATCGTGAAGATTCTTTTTGAAATGTGTATAATTGGCTAGTGAAAATGTGAAAAGTATTAAAAGATTTAGCGCTGACAAACTAAAGTGAGGGTAGTTTATCGCAAGCAATATATGAGTTCGTAATTTAGTTTAAGCCAAAGAAAGAAATATACACTAATTACAATGCCTCTGCGGTCTATCGGTCCGGCTTCGGGCTTGACTTTTTGAGGTCCCGGGTTCGATCCCCGGGTCGGGCAAAAAAATATAATCAGTAAATTATATATTTTATTTTTAAATAAGGTTGCTCAGGATTGGATATTATGTGCCCGATTGACGATAGGCTTGCCACCTATTACATTGTGGGACTTTTAGTGTCTTTGGCTAGTCGTGGTACCCTGGTTGTGCCTCTGTCTATATTTTCGCGGGCCAGGACGGCTACCACAACCAGACAACGTGCCCAAGCGAGACACTAACGCAGGTACATGCAGGTCGTTTACGTTATTATTACAATTGTTGGCTTGAGGTAACAAAAAACAAATTAGTTTTAGATTATATCACGAATGGCTATCGCTTACCATTATCAAATCATATGATTTATCGTAATTATAGGCCAAGTAATTCTTCTCTATCTCACAAAGAGAAAGAAAGAATTCAAATTGCAATAAATGAATTAATGGACTTAGGCGCTATTTTTAAATGTAAAAATGATAGATATCAATTTATTTCATTTATATTTTTGATACCTAAGCCGAATGATACAGATCGATTAATTTTAAATTTTAAATATTTTAATAAATTCATACAGCACCAACACTTCAAAATGGAAAATTACAGAAGTGTGTGTTCTTTATTATCACGAAATAACTATATGGCTTCAATTGATTTAAAGGAATCATATCTTTTAATCCCTATAAATGAAAATTATAAAAAATATTTAAGGTTTCAATTTGAAGATAACAAACATAACCTAGTTACATATGATTTTAATGCCTTACCCTACGGACTTTCATCCGCTCCGAGAACGTTCACAAAAATTATGAAAGAAGTTATAGGATATTTAAGGAAACGTGGTTACAGCTCTTATACGTATTTAGATTACACAATCTGTATCGGTGACTCCTATGATACATGCCTAACTAATGTTAAAGAAAATGTGAGAATTCTTGAGTGCTTAGGTTTTGTAATAAATTATGAAAAAAGCGACTTAGAACCAAAACAAGTTACAAACATTTTTAGGTTTCGTTTTTGACACAACAACTATGACTATATTATTGCCAGAAAATAAACAATCTCAAATATTACATTTGACACAGAAATTCAAAAAACTTAAAAGATGTACCATTCGAGAATCTTCTCAGTGTATAGGGATTTTAACTGTTGCATGTCCAGCTATAAAATATGGCTGGTTATATACAAAAAATTTAGAAAGAGAAAAATACCTATCCCTTAAAAAATCTAATAATAATTTTGATAAATTAATGACGCCGTCTACTAATATTTTGTCTGAATTAGAATGGTGGGAAAGAAACATTTTAATTTCAAAAAATTCCATGTTACCTCCCACTTAGGCATTGGAGATCTATACTGATGCTTCCAGATCAGGATGGGGCGCTGTTTGCAACAATAAACGAGCTAATGGTTACTGGAAAGAAAACGAGCTGAAGAACATTAATTATTTAGAACTTCAGGCGGCGTTTTTCGGTATTAAATGCTTTGCTAAAAATATAATTAATAGTTCAATTTTGATGAGAATCGATAACACAACAGCTATCAGTTACATAAATAGAATGGGAGGTGTACAATACCCACATTTAAATGAACTAACAAAGTCCATTTGGCAATGGTGCGAGTCGCGAAATATTTGGCTGTTTGCTTCCTATATAAATTCCAAAGATAATAAAGAAACAGACGCAGAGTCAAGAAAAATTAATCCGGATATTGAATTACACTTATCATTATCAAAAAATAATAAATAAATTTCGTAAACCTGATATTGACCTTTTCGCGTCTCGCACCAACACCAAATGTGAGATATATGTGTCCTGGAAACTAGATCCAGATTTACTGTAGACGCATTTACAATATCGTGGAAAAACTATCATTTTTACTGCTTTCCACCTTTTTCCTTATTACAAAAATGTTTGCAAAAAGTTATTTCCGAACAAGTTACAGGAATTTTCGTATTTCCCTTCTGGCCCACGCAAGCGTGGTATCCTGTGTTAAAAAGTATTATAATTTCAAACATACTTTTTTTATATAACGCAATACAATCTGATTGCAGGACGCATCTACCTCGGCAGACTATCCTGCCAGCAGCCATTGTCTCCAGGAAGCCTTCACAAAACAAGGCATACCATTAGAAGCAGTAGATCTTATGATATCCTCCTTGGCGGCAAGTAAGATCAAACAATATAACACCACATTTAAATTATGGTGGAATTACTGTTTTTCTAATCATATCAACTACTTAGAAGCACCGAAAACTGCGGTAATTATGTTTCTGACAAAACAATTTCAGAAGGGAGCTGCATATGGCACACTAAACAGTCATCGTTCAGCTATTTTGCTGCTTCTAGGTAATAATTTAGGTTCGGATGAACAAGTTTCACGACTACTCAAGGGTGTTTTCAAATGTAGGCCTTGTATTCCTAAATATAATAGCGTGTAGAATCCACAAAGTGTGCTTGATTTTGTTGAAAAATGGTTTCCCCACAAAAATTGTAATTTAAGCCAAATTACAAAGAAGTTAGCTGTTCTCTTAGCCCTTTGTACAGCACATCGCGTACAAACGTTATCATTAATAAAAATAAATAATATTGTAATTAATGAAAATCAAATTATTATATCTATCACTAATTTAATCAAAACATCAGCAATAAATCGAGAACAGCCAACGTTAGTAATTCCATTCTACAAAGATAAACCTAATATTTGTCCTGCACAATATTTACAAGATTACTTAAAAGTAACGTTAGACATTAGGGACAAAACCCAAACAGATAATTTATTTTTAGCATTCAAACGCCCCCATAACCCTGTAACATCACAAACCATCAAAGATATTTTAGCGAAAAGCGGTGTAGATGTGACGAAGTTCAGTGCACACAGCACGCGGCATTCTGCCACCTCCACCGCCCACGCCGCCGGTGTCTCAGTGGACATGATCCGCAAGATAGCCGGATGGACCGCAACATCACAAACGTTCGCAAAATTTTATAACCGTCCCATTATATCCCAAGAAATAGCTAGGTCTATCTTTGAAGGCGATCAGGGGAAATAATTAAAATTGTTCATTAAGAATAACTGTAATTTTTAAGACATTATTTAATAATATACGACATAAGTAGAAAGATAAATTACATTATTAATTACGTTATGTTGATTAGTTAAGACTTAAGAGTAAGTATAAACAATTGAAATAAGTCATATATTTAGTTCTATAAATCTCTATTTAATTTCAAATTTAGTGTTCATAACCAAAATAACCAAAACTTAAGTATAAGGGACATTCGTCTCTGAACATCTACCTGGTAATAATATATCTTCGAATGGAGCTATTCATATAATAATAATCGAACTTCACTTGGAAGTTCGTTTGATCATCTATTTTAGCGGACAAATTGCGTCCGAAGTCGTTTCCTAATTTTATTAACACTCACACACAAACACATTGTGTAACTTGCAACAATAAGGATTTATAAGCTCTGAGATAACATGTAAATATTTCCCAGATTCCTAAATTACTACGCTGAACTAAGTTTATAAATATCGATTATCGTTATACTAAATATTTTATTATTTTAGTTAGTAATTCTAATCGCAATGGTGTTGCTAAAGTCTGATATTTGGTACCGTTGAAGAAACCTAGAAATTATTATTTTCTTTTAAACATTCTGATATTTTTTACATGCAAAGACTTGAACAGAATGTAAATTTTTTAAAGGAAACGTTAAACATGGGTAGTAATTAGCATTATTTTTAGAATAGCTTTTATTTAAACTACCCTTAATTGTAGGCTCAGTCCGCAATAAAATAAAATAATTGAAATTTATTATTTTTTTTACTTATTTGGCTCATAAAATCTTCAAGATTATCGCGATATACAGAGAGAAGAAAACAAGAAGGGTTCAACTTAAAGCATAAGGTGAATGGTCTAAATGGAAAAATCCAATTGAATACCTTCAAGGAAGTCAAACTTTAGCCACTGTAAAATGTTTGTATCACTTTTGAAAAACGTCTAATTTTTTTCAGCAAAAATAGAAAAGCAGTTATATAGATGTGATTTCATGTGATTATTCAAGTTAATTTTAGCAATAATTGTTTTTTACTCGTTTATATAGGTACCTGTGGGATGTAATGGTATAAGCAAAAAAGTACGTACTTTTACCCAAAATTGCTTAGTGTTAATGAAGGAGGTCGAGTACTCTGCTCAAAAAACTCTCTGCTGCTATTAAAGCCATTCAAAAAAAGCGTTAATGAATAAATACTAGGTCCCATTAATGTCATTTATTATGTTTTTTATTTGAATAGCTACGAGAACTGTCACCCATTAAGTTAAACAGAAAAGACATTCAAATGAACCGAAAAAAAAACCATGATTTTAATTATATGTTCATTCAAGTAGCTAAATTGTAATTGTAGTCATTCATTGACATTTAAATAAAATCTAACGTAATGATCAGTTAGGAAAGTTGCAACAAGTATATACCTACGTAATTATTGTTTTACTTAATATGTATCCAAATCTGTGTCGAGTTTAGGTATTACAGTCAATCAGCAACCGTCAGTCAGGGGTTCCCAAACTATTGATACATATGACAGAACATCCTTCAAATACCCTTCTCAAATATATCTTTTTACAATACTTTATTTCAACAAAACGTTTTATTAAATTGCAATTAAACTTATTATTTGACGTAAAAGTATTGTTTTATTGATATATCAATTATTATCATATTATGGCTTTATAGTTTGCCATATTTGGAGTTGAATTCTCACTCACTGCTTGTCTACCTATTTGACAGTATATGAATTACTAAAATAAAGAATCGAACCGAGTGCTGATGGCATTTTTGCAAAATCCTTAGCTTTCGTGAATCCTACATATCTGTAAACGCGTTCCTACTCGCGCGGTGCTTGTATTTTTTGAGTGATTATTATTTTAAAATTGATAAAACTAAACTAAACTTTTATTTGTAACCATATTGGACTAACAGAACTGGTCTTGGATATTGGCCATTCATTGTGTATAAAGGCTGCTTTTGATACAAACAAAAGAAAAGAAAAACGTTTGATGCGAAATTTCCAAACTTTATGGAAACCTCATTTGAACCAAAAATAAATAATTATAATACACCTATAGATAAAATTGTTAAAACAAGAAGCATTTGTTGAAATCTAAGCTGTTATTATTTGACCTTTTACTGATGAATTCTCTTTATTTAAAGTTGATTTAGTTAAGGTATACGTTAATTTGATTTAAAAACGCTTATGCTTTAATACAATTTAGCTAATTTAATAAGAAATAATGAATAAACTAAAAATAAAGATATGACTGAAATGACGGTACATTCATTAAGAATAATGAATATGAACAAAACATTAATGGTCTACATTTGGGTAAGTCACGATATTGAGTAAACAGTTGACGTTAGCAATGGACAGACAGTAATCAGGTTTTGACTTTTCAACTTGATAAAGAACTTTATATTTTGAAAAAGGGGAAATATCATAGACATTGATGAGGAAAGTGATCAAGAAATTATACACACTATCCAAAACATTATAGTTTATGGAGATAATTATATATTTTAGACTTAATGTTTCCATCAGCAAGATTCCGAGCCTCTTATAAAAATGAGACAGCGATTTATTTCTAGAAGATGACTCTCCTTTTGGTTCAAATAGTCCAGCAAATATCCACAAAATACACCAAAACGACACCCAGGTACGTTGTGGTACTAAGAGTACCACCGCAAGTGAAATCTAATGCTACATACCTACTGTGGACCATTTAACAAAGTATGATAAAAAGAAGAAAGCTACAAAGTGGAAACGACCAGAATGTAAAGAAAAAAAAAAGTCTCGCGTTCCTATTCTGTTTCAAATAAGTAATCCATTTGTGTTTCATTAGGGAGCGAAGTTGTGAATTTCACCAAAAAGATTATTTTTGTATATTGATGTTCATCTGTTTAATAGGTACTAATCCAAGTATTTATTAATTCTGTAACGATAAATAAAAACAAATATAAGACGGTTAAATTAAAAGTGAATGAGAAACTATAATTAAAACCTAGTGGTCATGCGAATGGGCATCAATATTTTTAATAAAGCTACCATAAAAATAGGTTCATAAATAGTTAGAAGAGCCACTCATAATGTGTATATATTTTTAGAATATCAATTATTAAGCTTGTGATGCATTGGGTTTTTACCTGCTATGTTACTTGAATAAATAAAATAAATAATAATAACGCTTCATTAAAATGTGGATCTGAAAGTGTTCAAATCAGTTAGATATTGAAAACTTGAACTAGAGTTTGGAAGCTTGCATTGAGACGAGTTATAGAATACAAATTCAAGACTATTCGTGTCTAACATTAAGAAATAACTGTTGTAGTTAATCGCCATTTATTCTAAATTATTAAGTAGATAATGTTTCTTTCGATTTAAAAAAAACCTGTTAAAGTACACACATCATCTTTCCTTGCAAGTTAGGCAAAGGCTATCGATGAGTTTACATCTGTTAAAAGTAGGATATCCTATTTCTATTGCGCACTGTTGAGTAGGTATACTCAAAGCACCTTTTTGTAACAATGAGCATTCTTTGCAGTGGTTATTTTAAACAGAAAAAATGTACACCTAAATCATAATAACAATACATATTACATGTATTTTGACTTTACATTATAAAAAATATTATTGCTTACAAGTGTACGGCTTCACTGAATGAATTGTTTCAGAGTTGAATGTAATGATATACTTTCCACACAAGAAAATATGTCTATAAGATTAAGTAATTTTATTTTCTTTAAAGTGAATTTATAGTGTTTTCAATAAATATGATAAATAGTTTTTTATGAATATATTAGATTGTTGTTATTTTTCTGGTAATACGTCGATTTGAGTTTCTGTTTTACTTTACTCTTAAGCCACTGTAATGAGCCTACATTTAGTTACTTCAGCTTATTTTAATTAAATTAGTATCAAATTCTATTCTAAAAGTTTCATGTTTTCTTTGTTATATGAAAAATACACTATCTCCACTTTTAGTAGCGAACTTGTTTGGTAAATCTGCATTCATTTATAATGTTAGTCATATTTTGAAATAAATATAGAATATGGAGGAAGGAAACAATAATTTAGATTTATAACTTTGTGTTATTATATAATTTAAATAAATATGCTATTTATTAACTTAGTTAAGTTTCTAATGTGATGATTGTATAGTAATCTTGTTTTTATAATAATTGTTATTGGTAAATCAATGACTGTTAATGTCAATTGTTTTACCTACACACCTAAGATTTTGGTCAGCAATGTGAGGTAATTAGAATACATAAGTTACAAGTTATCATGTAATAAATATGTGTATTGTTTTATACAAACTTTAAATAATTTTTGTACAAATAAGTCATAAGCCAGGAGTAAATCCTTGAACACATTATTACGTAGGTAATGGAAACTGTATGTTGTCAATTTGTAGCAATTCAATAATAAGTCTATTTATGTATATTTTGATAAGTAAAATGAGTTAGTTTTGTAAAATTGCGGTGACTGTTTTATGCAATAATTCTATTATTTCTATATATAAATAAGTCATAAACCAGTTAAAAATCTTTGTAAATATGACGAAAATAAAACACTATGTTATACAACATTAATGATAAAAAGAACAACTCTAGGTTTCCTGTTGACTCTTCTTTGTAGGAACTGCTATACAAGGTATCTGGTCATTTAATGTTTATATACCTAGAATATAAAATACATGTTGATTGTTTGAAAGTGTAACCAGGAGGTTGCACTTGGATCGGTTGGCCGAATGTGATGATTTAAAATATTTTTGTGAATATTCTTAATAATAATTGTTGATAATTTGTGGATTTTCAAATACTTGGTCTGGCCATGTATCATGCCAAAGACTATTGGAAACTAATTTGAAGAATCACTCAGTTCATTACTTTCAACGAGGCAAGTTGTGTTAAGGGTTGTGTTTTATAGGCGATTGGCATTAAATATGTAATTTGAAGAAGTACTAGTTTTATTTAAAAAGACTTACAGTAGTTTGAAAAAGCATTAGTTTAGCCGTTTAAATAGATTGTTACATAAGGCATAGACCTCTAATCACTGTTATTGTGCGTTAAACCAGTCTCTCGGCCTCTTTTGCAGGTGAAAAATAAGGTTAATTTCATTTATTTGCCGTTAGTAGTGTGCAAAGAAAATAGTATGCATGCAAGTTAAAATAATAGTTAAAAATATTCATGTCAACTTGTACACAGTGTCATAATTAACAACTTTCCAATAAACTCAATTGATTTAAAACTGATAAAATTAATTAGCTTTTAATGACTTTTTCCTCTCCAAAGTGTTTTTCGGCTAAATATTCATCTATATTGTAGTTTGCATATCCTTTAAGGCATCTTGTTACTACACATTTAAATTAATGTACAGGTAGTTCCCGGATGTTTTATGGAATTTTGTTATAGATTTTTACCAACATTGCAGGACAGCTTTTTTCAGTAAAAGGCTGTCCTGTCTGAAGGTACTTCCAGTTTAGTGGTATTCATAGATACTTTCCACTCTCATTTGAGTTTTTGAAAAAGTTTATATTATTTTTCACAAAAAAAGGTTAAGTGTTATGTTAGGGCATATCTACCGACTACTTCAGCCTCCATACCGGAAGATAGCACAGTATTGTAGTCGTGGTAGCAATAAAAGTTACCTTTCTCATACAAACACGGTTTCGAAAAATCTTGCTACCACCTTCGAATTACAATCGAGCGATTTGATCTTGGAATGTCAATCTTGGTTTCCCCGGGTATCTACATCCATCCACGTTCGCATTGTATATCTGCTTTGTCAATCTTTCATCTGCCATGTTTTGCATGTTCAAACCAGCGGAGCATGCCCTTTCTCATGTTAACATCATCACTTTCTCCGTACTATCCGAAGTGTTAAGAGGTACTTGTAAGTAGTTTAAGTTTTAGCCCAGGTGATGCTGTATAAGCGAAACCGGTAGGCTATTTATAAAATATTAAATTATAACTAAAACGTTAAACGGTACGACTGTTTCTTTATTTAAAAAATATGTATATTTGGAAGTTTTGCCAAAGGCCAACGATGGAAAATATCATATATTTGTCCTTATTCCCTTGTTGAGTCATATTTTCAATGCATCTTTTTCTACTGATATCTTTAAACAATGTTTTAAAAAAGATATTGTTCATGCTATTTTTTATAAGAAGTGATAAAGATAATATCAATAAATATAGACCTATTTCTGTTTTGAATGTCATGTCAAAAATTTTCGAAAAAATAATCAAAAATGGCTATTTACATTTTTTCACACAATAAATATTATTTCTAAAACTCAATACGGCTTTAGATGTGTTAATTCCAGCAGGCGCTGTATTGGAACATTCCAGTACGGTCGTAAAGAACTTTGAAAAATATGGCGTTCCTCAGGGCAGTGTTTTGGGGCCTACGTTATTTCTAATCTACGTTAATGAGTTGTGTAATCTATCAATCCCAAATTGCAAAATTATAGCTTACGCTGATGATACAGTACTTCTGATTGAAGATAACATGTGGCCGGCAGTAAAAGAACATGCAGAAAATGTATTATGCATTATTAAAAATTGGCAGTACAATGGCTTGGAAAAATCATATTATTCAAGTAACAATGTCGAGACTTCGAAAACTTATCTGTTTTTAAAAGCTTGCTAGAAATTGCAGACTTCCAATATCTAAAAACAATATGTCATATGCTTTAGCTCAGTCTATAATTTCTTACTGTATTACGTCCTGGAGTGGCTCTCGAAAAGCAAACATGCTACGCTTAGAAAAAGCGCAAAGGACTGCCCTGAATAGAACTAAAGGTTCTCACGAGAAAACCTCTTCATTTCCCCACCACATAATTAATATTCACAATATCAGATTCTGACAGAAAAGTAGATTTTCGTATTGCACACCGTTTCGAAAAAAACATTCTAGTCTTTCCTATGACCCTAAACTTAATCACACTAATTAGAGACGATCTGATAAAGTTTGCACTATTGAAAAAAGACACACACACACAC